>CAAKHG010045480.1:0-12500 GCA_901007715.1 Dactylopterus volitans
AAAAAAATCCTCCCGTACGACTTAATTATCATTGTTATGGTACACGCGGCTTCGTTCCAAGAAAGAATAAGCAATGTTAAAAAAAAAAAAAATTCTTCTCTGTTTTTAAAAAAAACAAAACAAAACAGTGCCTCCTTCAGGGATCATGCCAGACTCAATAAAACGACACCTTTAAGGGGGAAATTGCCTCGCAGATTTGTCACCGACGCCGATTGCGAGCGTGCGAGCAGCCGTGGGCCCGCCGGCCCCACCAGGCCCGCAACATCGCCACCCCATCACATTTGACTGGTTTCACTGGTGATTTCATGTGTTTTGTTTTGTTTTTGTTTTTTTTAATGTCTCTAGGGTTTATTATTAAAGGATAACAGTGGTTTTCCTTTTACGGGGTTAAATCTGTCTCTCATGCTTAGACCACAGAGCTCTGCTGAAATAAACAAAAGGGGCGCTTTGAATGGCACGTGCTCCAGGCGTCAGTCACCTGTTTCCTAGCAACGGGCACAACAGAAAAGCACCTGTGGCTCTGAATAGGAGACTATGGAGCCTATAATAGGTTGCAAAAATCAGGGATTCTTTTAAAATATGGGCTTTTTAAAATTATAAACTATATAAAGCTGGATCATGTGTCATGATAACAAGCTCAATACTTCAAATTTTTTTTAATTATGAGCAATCAAGGGCTAATTTTGTTGTAAAATTAGAAAGGCTTTTTTTTCAAATTTGGTTTTCAGAATTGTTAATGCCTTTTATATGTTTGTTAGTAATGTTATTAATGATTATTGTGGTGAATTATTTGGTGCAGATGCTCTCCAAAAATTATCTTCGTTTTTGTAAAAAAATAAATATCTGTCGAGGTCTACCTGATTTTATTCAAGAAGCAAAAAAAAAAAAAAAAACCTAATCAGCAATAAAAGTTGTATTCATTGATCAAAGAATTTGTTGTTTCTAAATAAAAATGTTTGAATTTAGAATATCCGAGCGCGCAGATGATGACACGGAGCCGCTCCAAACGAGCACACATGCGCGGAATTATTTGATTTTAACTCTTTACACGATGACTGTTTTGCCGTCGCCGCGCACGCACGCACACACACACACACACACGCGCGCGCACACACACACAAAACAGATGACAGAGGGAGTAATTTTTAGGTCTCGCGCTCCGACGTCACCAGAACCCCGAGCCCCTGCATGCAAATCACGTCTCGGCTGCAGCCTCTCCATTGGCCGTCTGGCGCTCATTTAACTGCTGTCAAAGCGCGCGGCCCGGTCACGCTCCCACACGCTCCGCTAACTTTTCCCGGCACCGCCGCCGACCCAAAGTGCGCCGCGAGAGCCGCGCGTTTCCACGGGATTCTCCTCGGCGCTCGTGGATGACAGGGGGAGGGCGCCAAGGTTGGACGCGGGGAGCGAGTTCACCTGTGCGCGGACGCCTCCAGCCCGAGACCAACTTCTCCTCGCCCCTCTGCTGCTGCTGCTGCTGCCGCCGCCGCCGCCGCCGCAGCTCCGCGCGTCTCTCCCGCGGGAGCCTGAAGCTGCCGCGGGCCAGCCTGAATGCGTCTGAGTGTTTGAGTGAGCAGCGGCGTTCTCCCCAGGCAAGGTGAATGTACAGCATCATGATGGAGACGGACCTGCATTCCCCTGTGGTCCCCCAGACCAACCCATCCAACCCGGGGGTACACGCGGGAGGAGGCGGGGGGGCCGGCGGCAAAGTCTCCCAGGAGAGAATCAAGAGACCCATGAACGCCTTCATGGTGTGGTCCCGGGGCCAGCGGCGGAAGATGGCGCAGGAGAACCCAAAGATGCACAACTCGGAGATCAGCAAGCGGCTGGGCGCCGAGTGGAAGGTGATGACCGAGGCGGAGAAGCGGCCGTTCATCGACGAGGCGAAGCGGCTGCGGGCCATGCACATGAAGGAGCACCCGGACTACAAGTACCGGCCGCGGAGGAAGACCAAGACGCTGCTGAAGAAGGACAAGTACTCGCTGGCCGGCGGGCTGCTCGGCTCCTCCGCGGGCGTGGGGATGGGCGGCGGGCAGCGGCTGGAGAGCCCCGGCGGGGGCCACGCGGGGGCCAACGCCGGCTACGCCTCGCACCTGAACGGCTGGGCCAACGGCGCCTACTCGGGGCAGGTGGCGGCCGCGGCGGCGGCGGCGCACGCCATGATGCAAGAGGCGCAGCTGGCGTACACGCAGCACCCGGGCGGCGGGGCGCACCCGCACCACCCGCACCACCCGCACCACCCGCACCCGCACCACCACCCGCACAACCCGCAGCCCGTGCACAGGTACGACATGAGCGCCTTATCGTACAGCCCCATCTCGAACTCCCAGAGCTACATGAGTGCCTCCCCGCCGGGCTACGGCGGCATCACCGGCTACACTCACCAGCACCAGAGCTCCGGCGTCTCCCCGGTGTCCGGAGCCATCGGCGGCACCCTGGGCTCGCTCGTCAAGTCGGAGCCGAGCGTGAGCCCGCCGGTGTCGACGGGGCGCGCGCCGCCGCAGTGCCCGACCGGGGACCTGCGGGACATGATCAGCATGTACTTGCCGGGCGGGGAGGCGGCGGCGGACTCCGGCGCGGTGCCGAGCAGACTGCACGTGCTCCAGCCGCAGCACTACCAGAGCGGCGGCTCCACTCCGGTCAACGGGACGGTGCCTCTGACGCACATCTGAGCGCCGCTCGGCACGTACAAGCGCTGCAAAAACACCACAACCAAATATTTGAAAACTTCGCAGACGCGGGGCGGCGGGCTGCCGGGTGAGATGTAAATTATAGGCGGTTATAGCCATAAAATGCAATCACTTTGAACAAACTTTTTTTTTTTTTTTAATTGTCGTTATATTTTATATTTTCTTTCAGTGAGGGATCTTTGTCTGTCCGAGCTAGAGGAGAGAAAAGAAGAAGAAGAAGAAAAAAAAAAAAAAGCGCAGCTGATTTACTTTCGCTCTCAGGAACAGAGCACGCCAAGTTTTGACACCGCTTAAATTATGATCGGTGGAGGCTGGTGCATTTTAAGGTTTTTTTTTTAATGACTTTTTTTTTTTCCTGTGGAATTTAAAAAAAAAAGCGCCGGCCGTGTGTTTGAGGCATCCTGAAAATAAAGAGGGAACCGTATAGAAATGGAGGAGGGAGGCGTGGAAGATGCGTTTAAAAATAATAATAACAATAAAAAAAAAAATACAAGTTTCCAGGCTGCAATTTAAATTGATTTACAGTTTTAATGCTTGTAAACATGTGAGTCAGTTGGTGTAATTTGAATTTGTTTTTTGCTGTTGTAAAATCTTGTAAATTGTGAATAAATAGGCGAACTGAAACGCTTTTATGCAATTGTACATAATTTACCAAAAAAAAAAAAGAAGAAGAAAGAAAAAAAAAGAAAAACAATTTTCGGGTTGAAGACGAAATAATTTTAAGATCGTTTTAATTTTAAACACTTTCCCTAAGAATGGAGGGAAGCGTCCCCTTCCTGGGGAAAGTGTTTCATTTATCTGGGAGGTTTTTATTTTTGAAAAAACCATCAAGCAGACTGCAACTCAAAGATTTGCTTTTTATTCGCAGTTACTCATCAAAAAAAAAACAATTGGAAAAAAAACGGGTTAAAGCTAAAATAGTAAAAATCTGGCTGAGAAGCAGAGATGTGTTTTTTTAAAACCATGCTGTCCTTGAAAAGAGGATTTTATTTGCGCTCCTCTGGTGATCACGTTTCCACTCATCAGCTCTTTTTTTTTTTTTGCCTTTTCATCCAATTCAGTCTCCTTTAATTTGCAGAAGCATATGGCCTCTCTCTCTGGTTGGAATATGAACTTAATGTCAGCATGTTTTGTGAGAATAGCATCATTTAACTGGTTCCCCCATTTCTGTTTATTTGAACCATTCTGCCTTGATTTTATCTATAAGTGTAACAGTATTTTTAATGTAGTCGAATATCCTCAATGGTATTTCCAGGAGCTAATAATATTGACTGACGTGTTGTCAGTAGACAGGCTGCTCTCTCCTAAATTACAAAATATTACCTATTTGGAAAGAATTCTCTTCATTCCGAATAAGGCCCCTTTCCAAGGACCCCATGCTTTTACCGTCGGTATTTAAAAATAAATGGCATTTTCATGTTTTCCTTCATTAAAATGCAAGAACGTACTTGGCACATGCAAAATAAACCGGATTATGTGAGGGTTATATACACTATCATGCTGTATTATGTGCTGATTTCTGTGGATTCTTGCAGTCAAATTGTTGAAAATGCATGTGGGATATAGTTTTGTTTTTGTTTTTCTTTCAAAAATGATAAATTAATTTCGGCCTTAATATGTTGTAAAACACGTCTTCTTTTTTTTTCTGGCACAACAGTTCTGGCCAAATTGATCAGGCAGCATCTGAAATGTACTTTCATGTGCTAAAATCTGACGTTTTCTATCAGCTGGAGTCAGCTTGACCCACTCGAGAAAGCAAAGTTCCTACTTGTTATTTATTTATTTATTTATTTATTTTACCTGCCGTCAGGGTCATGACCTCAGTAATCTAGATGTCAAGCAAATGTTAATCCGACAGCATGAGTATCCGGTGAACTTCTTGGACTGGGACCCACTTCAACCCCGCCGCCGCCGCCGCCGTCGCCAGGCTCCCTCTGTTTTCCACACTGCTCCTCAAAATCTTACCCTGCTCCTGAACCCCGGCATCAAACGCCCGCATTCAAGTCTGTAACTCGGCTGGTTGTTAAATTATTTCCTTCTTTAGATTTGATGGCTGAATCAGCGGAGGCCCCCGAGGTGGGGAGAGAGGGAATGAATGAGCAGAGAGCGGAGGAGGAGGAGGAGGAGGAGGAGGAGAAGGAGGGAGAAGGCGAGGAGAGGAGGGTTTTTTTGTGCTGGAGGAGAATGGGGATTAGTCCTGGTGTAAGCAGTGGCAGCCCGGGGGTCACCCCCAACAAAAAGCCCAGCAAACAACACCCCCTGGTTCTAGCGGGCTAATTCCCACTCGGCCTGGACTTAAAAAACAAGAGGGCAGCGGAGATGCCCATCGCACAGCCGCAATCAGGCTGTTTCCAGGGATGCCGGGTGTTTAAACTGAAGGTATTTAGCAAACATCACATATTGAATGTTTGAACTTTTTTTTTTTCTCAAAGTTCAATTTAATGGCAGGTTGCCTTAAGAAAAAATTTGAATTGACATGTTAGGGGGTTACCTCAGTGGTTAGGTTCACGGCATATTTATTAATTTCCCACATCTACATATATATAAATTATAAACCAAGTTAACATTGCAGATAAAATAATGCCCAAAAAGCCTGTAAAAAATATGAAAATTGGGTCATTTTAAATGGTTTTTTTTTTTAATCTGATTTGTGGTGGTTGTTAAAATGTTTACCCACATTTTATTTTTTTCTTTTAAATTGCATTTCATGGCTGATCACAATAAATGTGAATTCTTGTTTTCTCATTGTTTTAGAAGATTTTCAGCTCGCCTGGTTTACACCGACGGGAACCCTCGGCAGCGGCTCCGTGTTTATGGCTGCTTAGCGACTAAAATCCACATCCACACTGACGATGTCATGGACTCGCGGAGGCCACTGAAGGCAAGATTGAACAGATTTTGCAGGCGGGAACTGAACAAAAGAGGAACGCTAAATCTGAATCCAGCCAAGCACCTCAAACAGAAAGAGTCACAGATGTTAACAAATGTGTCTCCTAATTCTGAAGGTTTATGGAGAGGCAGCTGAAGATTTCTGACGGGGTTATTAAATGAAAAAAAAAACAAAAAACAAAAAAATGACCAGTTAATTAGCTGTCATAACAAGATAGAAAGAGATGCTGAGCGCGATAAGGCTGATTAGCAAAACTGCCACCGAGCGCTGACGCAAATATCTCGAAGGATCTCCTCAGTGTTATGATAGGAGGGGGGGGTGGGGGCAAAAAAAACAACAATACATGAAAATCAAAGCTGAGTTACAAGCACATCTACAAACAATTACTGCGAGGAAAAACAAGTCGCCTGAGAGGTATGAAGAGGTGTCTAAACTCCACGCAGTGTTGATCATAAAATAAGTTAGTAGATCTACCATCTAATCATCTGTTTATCGTGGGGGAGCTGATTTGGTGTGATGAGCACAGGCCGAGGCTCCGGGCTCACTGAGGCTCCACCAGGGCGGAACGGCAGAGGCGAGAATTCACGTTTGTGCTATTGATCAGTCAAAAACTTTCCAGGCGGTGGCCCCGGATGCTCCCGCGGGGCCCCTGAGGGCGGCTGGCTGCTGAAGCCGTCCTCTGTCGTGTGTGCGCGCGCGCGTGCGTGCGTGTGTGTGTGTGTCAGCTTGGCACACACTTGGACACTGCTACTCTGGCGTGTCCCCACTCCGTAACCCCGTGCACCCCCACGCCCACAATCCCGCATGTTCCCGGTGTCCTAAACGTGGCTAATCGGCGTCAGTTTATCACGCCTGCGCATATTTCCCTCCCTCTCCTCCTATAAAAACCCTCACCTCCGTCGTTGGACCCGGTTCTGTCATGGGAGATTACGGGGGACCGATTGCACAAGACCGAATGTGGCGTGAGGAGATTAGCGAGGGCGCCATAGAAAATAGCAACGGGGCCAACGGATTCCTCACGAGGGGGCCTTATCGTGCAATTACACGTTGACACGTTTTAACCATTTTTCAGCCTCTTAATCCGAGGCCCACCCCCCCTCCCTCCTTCCCGTTCCCTCCTCCCCTCCCCTCTTCTTTCCAAAAGCAGACCTATTGGTGCTGAGGGAGCCTCGCTGCTCTCAGTCTGACTCTCTCCATCACTCTGCTGCTCAGCGAAAAAAGTCATTTTCCCTTTTTTTTCTTTTTTTTTTTATCAGCGACTGTAAATATTTCGAAACTTTTCCAAAAACGGGGGACGGGGTTTACAGCCGCCCGCGTCTTCCTCCATGTGCGCCATTAAGCCGAATTAGGACAAACACTTTAGTTGGGCTTAGAGTCGCAAAGTCCGCAAGGTCATTAAAATACGATCAAAACGACATTTCGTGGCTAAGTTAAGGGTGACTGTGCGGGAAAAGTCACACTTTTACAGCGAAATCATGACATGATAGGAACAAAACTGTCATTTTCCTCATTTGTTTTCAGGCCTTCATGTTGTATGAATTTTAGGCTGGGTGGATCCCTCCATGCCCAAAGGAGTCCACATTTGGCCTGGTTGTTTTAATCATTAATGAAAACAAATTATAGGTAAAATCCGTTGGATATACATGAAAACAATACGCAGAACCCACAATGCCTCCCTAAATATGATTTTATGACTCTCATGGCTTTGGGATTTTGCTGTCTGTCTGGTCATCAGTCTTTTGGGGACCATGAGATTTATGAAGATTTATGTGGCCTCAGCGTCACCATATTTCATGCATTTAGTATGTCTTCTGTAATCCTGCAATCATCTTCACATACCTAAACATTAAATAACAGAATTATAGTCTCTTCATCTTATTTCAGCTCTTTCCATCTTTAGTTGTAAATGCTATCTCTACTGAACGTAATGTTTATTTAACGAGCTTAAAATTGGTCCCGATAATGCAGAGTAATTGTAGTTCTTTCTGAGCTGGACGGGAACGTGGGTGGCAAGTTTCATTCCAACCAATCTAATCGACGTCAACAAGCAACCAAAAAAAAAAAAAACAGATATCCCAATGTCATGACGGTGCCAGGGGAGAGTCAGGGGAACAACATGTCATCCAGATCCCATGGAGGTCTAAACCAAAACTCACAGAAATTATTAGTTATTGTCAGTACAAAAAAAATGCAAAAGGGCAAAAGACCGTCAAAGTCAGGAGATTTCTGTCTCTGTGGATCATGAATTTATGCACCAAATCATAAAGACGCGCCGTTTATGAACACGCAGGACTGTTCATCAGAGACCACATGCACATATGGTGAGGAAGCCTGCTTCAGGCAGGCGGAGCGGTGAGATCGACGGGTCAAACAATCCCCAGAATTTGCAGCAGGAGGCCGCAGTTTCACATTTGCAACCAAAAGATTCCTACTGAATAGCATGTTTTTAACAAAGGACCAGACGCTTGCGAGCAGGAGCCGCAGGGTTACAGCAGTCAGCTGCTGTTACTGTAACCACACGACAGAGGTCAGGGCGCCATGGTTCCCCAACAGTTTTCGCACCAAAATGTAGCCAAACCTCGACAATAACCGGAAAATATATGTGTGCTTGATTTGTTTCATTCTTGAAGGTGACCGATTTACAGAGCTGAAACAACTGTGTCCGGCAGCGTCATATTTAAAGCCGCAAAAACTGGCACAATAGGAGCACCTGCAGTGTCACACTGGGAGTCAGACGGCCACTAAGTGTCCATGCTTGCCGATTCAGGAGCGGGAACGTGCTGGACCGGCTCTCAAGGTTCTCCCTTTCTGCTTGGCACAAGATGTTTGCACAGAAATAGCGCCACGACCGACCTTTTAACCTTCTCATTTTTAAGCACCAGCGCTAATTGGATAAAGCGTAACAATTGTCAATTGCATAAATATTTACGATTTGGACCCGCTGGAAAAACCCTGTCCTAAGATGGCTATAAAATGTGCACTCACTTGGCTGCTCATACCCGGAGAACAGACCCAGGTAAAGCAGATGACACAGCAGTATTTAGCATAATGATGAACTGGCGTCTCACTGTACATTGTACACTTAATCTCTTGTGCAGCGCGTACAAGATTAATTTCAGCCGATGTGGATTGTGCTGGGAGGCGATGATAAGCAGTGACCTGGCAGCAGCTTTTGTTTTTTTTTTTGTTTTTAATTCCATGGGTCTCTGATAACAGCCAGTAAAATTAATTCTGTTTTAGTTGCAGCTGATGTAGAAACTTAAAGTAGATCTGATTTAAAAAAAAAATAAAATAAAAAACTCTTCCTTTCGCAGACACTGTCACCACTGCTGCGAGGGGTTTAACAAAGTCACCAAGCATCAAACAGACTGCATGGTGTTCTTGTTCCACCATGCGTTTCAATTCAATTAGAGCCTTTCATGACAATCAATTAGGGAGTGCCCCCTGGATCTCCCCGGGGGCCTATAATCATCACACACCGTCTGCTTAGACAGGCACCGGGGAGCCCCGCCCACAAGAGGCAAGGAGGCTGAAGTGCGACGTAATGGGACATCCGGGAGCCACGAGGAGACCATTTTCCATGCACACAAGAAGTTTACGAGGAAGACGCTGAGATTAAACTGCCAGTGTGTTTATTTATATTTTGGGTTCCGTCTCCCGGCGGCTACACCCAGAGATTAACACACTGAATGATGACGATGATCAACATCTAATGATTATTACTAGTTTTATTCAAACAAGACAACACTCAGTGGCGGGGTTCACTCAACTTGGTCTAGTTCATGATCAAAAACGGTTTGTCATCTTGCAATACATTTGAAGTGATGTGGAAAGTTATTTCAATAATGATTGAATCTACATACACTTTGTTCATAAATGTTGGCTAATCCTTTTTTTCCCCCTCCTATTTGTACCCTATCAGGGTCACAGATTGGATCTGGCGTGGGGTTACGATTGAGACAGGAAAACAGTTGATCAGATTGCATAATTAGAAGATTGGGGGATGGTTTGGCTTAACTGCTCAGGGCTCATGGATGCAGATTATTCAACCTGTGATGGAACAAACACGGCTTAATTTAAAAAAAAAAAATGCTAGAAACAGCTGTAACAATCCTCAGATATCGCAGGGATTTCACAAGGCTGCACGGCGACAATATAGGCGTTTTGAGCCTGGATATTGTGGTCGAGAGCTACAATGAATTTTTCCAAATCACACCCAGGGAATTCACATTCACTCTGAAAAGAGCCACCACAGATCTAACTGTTCCTCCACCATCTTTGCTGATTATGCATTTGCCCGCCACGGAGCTTTTTAAGTTTCTCGCAAACTCAACCACCCGTGAGCCTCATGTCTTTGGAGCTCTGCACGAATGGGGCTCAGTTGGAGAGATGCTGCCACGTGACCGAAATGTAATCAAAATGATGTGGGGGAAAAAAAGTGAAAGAGAGCAAAGTTGTGATTTGGTGCTGCAAAGTTAAACATTCCATCCAGCTGTTTCACTGGGAGCTGTTCAAGTGCTGATTTGACCTCCTAAACAGAACTGAGAGGTTCCAGGACAAACACGAACCTCTCCTGCTCTTCCGAGTCAGTGTAACTACGTAGCTTCTGTTAATTTGATGCGTCACACTAATGTTGAACTGCTCGTATCGGTCTATAAAGTTTGATGACAGTTGCCGTGAGTCATTCCCTGCTTCGGGATATCGTTGTTGCCTTGGTTTTGACAGACCAATTTATTAAAATAAGGGTCATTTTCTCCACAACGTGCAGAGCCTGTTCCTTGCTGTTATTCCACGCGCCATACGCCCCGTTTCTGCTTCGGAAGCGCGCCCATCTGATTCCTCCAGTATCTTGCAATAAAGTGACAGTTACGGTGCAAGCGGCTGACCGAGTATATGATTTACGCACTTAACGGAGCTATGGTGGACTGAGCCAATCGCGAGCGAGCGCCCCATAGTGATCCAATTTCCCACATCAGCGCCATAGTGAACAAAGCTAATTTACACAACCCTAAAGCCAATTAATGCAGGAGAGCAGAAGTAAGTCTCTCAAAGTTTGAGTTGTTTTTTTTTGGGGGGTTTTTTTCCAAACCAATTATTTCGAACGCCATAGTACTTTCCCCCGGAAGGTTAGGGCACTGAAGGAAGAAAGAAAAGAGGGAGAGCGGGAGAGAGACAGAGACAGAAAGAGAGAGAGAGAGAGAGAGAGAGAGAGAGAGAGAGAGAGAGAGAGAGGAAGTAAAGGAAGAGAGGAGGAAATTCTAACATGATTACAACTGTAATTCCAGCTCAGGTAATCACTGGAGTTAAAAGGTCTCCTGCCAGCCAAGAGGCCAATGAACTGCTGTCTCCTTTTCACCTCTGCAGAGGGGAACTGCAGTTGAGATCTGACTCACGTCCCTGAAACCTCTCAGTAGTGCAGCTGCAAAAAAAAAAAAAAAAAAAAAAAAAAAAAAAAACACTTGTCAATTAGTGCCAATCAGAAATGGCAGAAAAATTATTTTCGCAATGTTTGACATGGGGGGGGGTGGCCTGTGTGTGTTCTTACATTCAATGTAGGGTCAGTTTGTTTTTCACAGACGGACAGACAGACATGCTGTGCTCAGAACTGCCCTGAAACTGAATGATTTGAACAAAACAATGATTTGAATTTTTTTTTTTTTTTTTTTTTGCAATGAAGTGCAAATAATTTCCGATGTCTTTAAAGTGTAATTTGTGCGAGTTGAGGGCTGGGCAGAGCACCTCCCCCCCGGGAAGCGCCGCAGTGCGAGTGGCTGTGTTGGCTTATTTTTAAGGCCGACTGGCCTCCAGCCACAGTCACAGAGGGAAATATGGCCCAAGATGAACTGCTAGCCCTAAACGAATCTCCGTATGTCATTTAGTGGCCCCGCAGCTCTGAAGTCCTCTTCAAAAGATGTAACTTCAAGTGAATGTGATAGTTCATTCTTCACATCGTGTTGTTCCATGTCATATTTCTGGATTTCCATAGAATGGTCTGCGTCATGAGCCTGTCATTCTACAGAAACCGCTCTTCCTTAAGTGGTAAACAACATTTTACTTAGTACTGATTCTAATTCTGCCTCTCTGCCTCTGTTACTGGACCTCAGCCGATCACCCTTTGACCGGCTAGAAAACCACTTTGGCTACTCCGGCCTGGCTCTGGCCCGGTCACGATCATGCTTATCTGGTAAGCACGTGTGTCTCCCTCAACAACAAAATGTCAAAATTTCCTAAAATGAAATGTGGGGTGCCGCAGGACTCAGTCCTTGGCCGTCTACTCTTCTCTCTTCATATTTCCCCTCTTGTGCTGACGTCACCCAGCTGCATCTGCCTGTGAAGGCAGATAATCCTTCCCCGTATTTCAGATTTGGAAGCCTGCTTGTCAGCAGTGGAAAACTGGATGTCGTGAAACTTTCTCCTTCAAAATTTGGATTAAACCGTCGCTGGCCAAAGGCCCCGCCCATCCCCGTCACGAGTTTAACAAAATCGCGGTAACTTCAGATAACTATGTGAGTTCAGCTGTGAGGAATCTTGGTGTTAAATTTGATCGGCATATCAAAGAAATTACTACGGCTGCATTTTTTTTTCATTTGCGCTACGCAGCAAGAATATGGCCATTTTTCCAGCAGTGGGAAAATGTAAAGTACAACACTAAGCGCTGTTTTTTTTTTACTACTTTCTACAAGTACTACTTCTGCATTACATGACAAGTTGTGTTCTGCATACACAACCTTGCTACTCACAGATTCAGTACTGCATCTCCTATCTACTTGAGAATGACGCCGCTAAACTAAATCAATGGCATTCGTAAAAATGCTTGAGTTTTTTCATACAGAGTGAAGTAATATTTCATTAAAAAAAAAAATGGAATTGTAAAAACAATTCCCTATTTTGCAACGTTAATTTGCCCAAGACTGTATTAG
>CAAKHG010045480.1:15000-18901 GCA_901007715.1 Dactylopterus volitans
GGAGGGACGAGAGGATGAGGGGAGGGAAAGAAGGAGGGAATGGAGGAGGAAGAGTGGGAAGAAAGAGGGAAGAGGACGGGAGTGAGAGAGTGAGCTTGCTGACTGTTGCATCAGCGCGTTAACCGAGAGCAATATGATGAGAATAAGCTGCATAATGAGGCGTGAAGGCAGCTGTAGAAGGAAGCCACCTTGTCTCCATCGGAGCGGCAGTCTGGCAGGTTTGGCATCGCCGCTCGCACAACATGACGATTAAAAAGACACACGGGCGGCTAATCTTCAAGATTTTTGTTTATTTTTGCTGCGATTCCTTTTTTTATTTTTTTTCCTTCCCCCCCCCCCCTCTCTCCTGCGCCACACTTCCCGGATACCGTCTGTCTGTCTGTCTGTCAGGCAGTGTGGGTGGCGCTGTGACGTCTTTCGCGGCGGCTTGGCGCCACTCGTGCCTCCGAAACCGAGCGGCGAACCACGCGCGTGATTCGGCATGCGGCCGCGCTCGCCAGGCGTCTCGGGACTCGCTGAACTCGGTCGCTCCGCGTTCTCGACGGTTCACCGGTGTCACCGTGTTTAATTTACTGCGCCGAGGTTTGGGGAAATACATGCAAAAAGTTCAGTAAAAGTCACCAACAGGCCATTATGATAGTGCACAATACCGGAACCAGAGATTGCGCGAGTCAGTTATCCTTAAAAACCAAAAACGTTGAAATTCAGTCGTCCGGTTCATTTTCACAGCCCAAATCACGTATGAAGCAATTAGGAGGGATGAAGGGAGGTAAGAATTTTAGAGGGGAACTAAATTCAAAACAATAATATCTAGATTAAATTATATTTGTGAGCATGTGTCTATCAGAAAGGAAACCGGAAGTGAACTCATGATTATTTGATCATCCGCAGTTTAATTTGCTGAGAGATGGAGGAGGGGCGGGGTTAAATAAGCTCCTGCTTCTTCCTGCTCCTTTTTTGGACACGTTAAGATTATTGTTTTCAATTGTTTAGACTATTTTGATTTGTTTTTTTGTGATCCTGCGTCAGTCTGACATGTTCCAAATAAACCCTCCTTCCTTCATTTGTTCATTCATTCTTAAATAGCTATATACTTTTTACACATTTTGCATTTTTGTTCAGATTCACTGTTTTTGTTTATGTAGCTATTTCAAATATTTATTTCATAGTTTGTTTTTTATAATTTGCATCATGTTCCATTTCTTGCTGTTTTCGCATTTGTATTTTATTCTAATAAATTGAGCTCAAATAATTGTTGCATATTTTGCCTTTTATTTTGGTTCTATTTGGTTGCTGTTCTAAATTTAACATAATTCAATTTTGGATTTGCAGGGTTTTTTTTTATTCTTGTTCCAGGTAACAACACTGACTCCTTTGACTCAAGTGACTCCGGTGAACCGGTTCACTCGAGTGAGTCACTCAGACTAACCCGAGTCCATAAAGTGAACCGAGTTTACCACCACTAACTGGGACTTGACTGTCTTGATGACTCGCAGCTCGACAGAAAATAAATGACTGAGAACTCGACTTTATCACCCCTGGTGTCGTGGAGAGTTTGAACTCATTTGGACGAGCGGTCATGTTTTGGCTAAAACTTTTGAACCAGTTACTGGCCGCTCTGGCCAAAGTGTGTGCTACAAATATTTCAGGTGCAGCTGGTTTGACGACAAGTCAATTTTATTTACATAACACTAAATCGCGTCGTCATCTCATGACACTCTCTAATTAATTTACTTTAATTTACAGAGACCCAACAATTGAGCACTTGGTGACAGTGGCAAGGGAAAACTCCCCTTTAACGGGCAGAAACCTCGAGCAGAGCCTGGCTCGAGGTGGTTGGAGCCATCTGCTTTGACCGGTCGGGTTGACGGAGAGAGAGAGAGAGCAGAAATGTGAGTGGGAGTCTCACCTCTCTTGTTCTGCTCTTCAGTGAAGGTCGGACGAGCTCAGTCTGCACGACAGCTGACAGACGTGACCAGAACTTCCAAGGTCCAAGAACTAATCTGGGATATTTGCTCTTCTGTCGCCGAAATGTACACAATTCCTTCTTTTTTTTTTATCAGTCACAGTAGCACAGAGCTTCAGGTCAGGGGAGGTTTCAAACCTCTCCTGGAAGCACACACACAGTTTGTATGCTATGTTTATTTTGCCCTTTTTTCCAGGACACCTCATCGTCAAGCTCAGCAGAAGCCCGGTAACAACCGATATGGGTGTTAATCAGGTGCTGGAGCAGAGAGACATCTGAAACAGGTGGGGCGGGGCGCCCCGAGGACCCGCGTGAGGGGACAGTTGGTTCAGTTGACTGAATTCACGTGAGTTCATTTAGAAGTAATCATACGGGGAGATGGACTGTGCGTCCTGCCCTTTGACCCGGCTCAGGCTTGTGTCAGTGTTGATGTTTTTCCTGCTCCGAATCGCAGTGCGCGAGTCGACAAACGGCGAAGACACCATTAAAAGAAGGGTTTATAAAAGGGGACTCACCTCAAACGCTACTCGATACATTTGTCTGACATTAGGAGCCCAAAAAAAAAAAAAAATCACAAGCATTATTTCCCCTGATGATAATGACCCCAGCAGCTATCTCGTCGGGGGCAGCAGCCCCCCGGTAGTGTCTCCCATGGCAAACCGGTCTTGGGTGAAGGGTCAGACAAAGAATGGTCCATAAAGACGCACATGGGAAGCAAAACATTAAAGGACCAGTGTTTCCTGCCCGGAGGGTGACCGGGGCCCCACCCTGGAGCCAGGCCTGGGGGAGGGGCCTGTCAGCGAGCACCCAGTGGCCGGACCTTCGTCCAACGGGTCCGGTCAGGTCCGGCCCGAGGCAGAGACATGGGTCCGTCCTCCAGCAGGCCCACCGCCTGCAGGAGGAGCCATATGGGTCTGGTGCAATGTGGACCGGACGGCAGGACACTGCTGCCCCCGAGACCCGGATAAGCGGAAGGTGAGACAAGATGAGTGGCGTTATTCCCAGAGGTGATCAACACAGCAGACTTTGGTTGCACCTCATATGTCCTGCTGCACCAAACACTTGGAAATCTTGCAGTTATGAAAAATCTAAAATAGAATAAAAAACTAAAAACCGTGACAATAGGGCAGATTTCTCAAAGTCTGAAGCGGCATCAGTGGGCAGCAGGTAAAAAGCTGAAGTCGGTATTGGCGAGGAAAATACCTTTCCATCCATGATTCTTTTCTTTTTTTTAAAGACATTTTTCTTTCCTAATAGGGACATTCATTTTGTGTGTCATATAAAACCCACTTTTTTTTTTTACTGATTTCACTCTAAGGGCAGCAGAAACGCGGCATGTTCTCCAGTCAAGTGTGAGCATGTGTCGCAGCAGGATCAGGCTAATACCTGCTGCGTAGGTGTGGTCTGGTCGAGCTCCCGTTACCTGGCCCTCCACTGCAACCCAAGCCTCCTCTGTTTGGACAAATTGACAGAGCGAACAGAGTTGACGGGCGGCCAGATTTCCCTCTCGGCTAATCTCTCCGCTTGCCCATCACTCCCTCGGCAAAAACAGTGGCTAGGAAGGCCGCACATATCGAGGAAATGCACCCACAACGCTCTCATCAATGAAGAAATACAGGCTCTATTTTAATTAATTTTTTGTGAAATTTCTTGGGTTCAACAATTGAACTTTTTTTTCTCTTTTCTTTTGCATTTGGGAATATAAAATCTTTTTCTTTTTTTTTTCTTTTTTTTTTTAGAATTACTGCCAACTCTCAGTGTGACTGTATAGTATTCCTGTTTGTCTTTCTGCCTTTCTTTATTCATCCATCCATTCATCCATCCAGTTTAGGGTTTCCGTGATCTCATTATGTGCCTATGAAAAGGGACAGGTAATGCAATCTAGCATTGTGTGTTTGTGTGTGTGTGTGTGTGTGTGTCTGTGCAGGCGTGTGT
>CAAKHG010045481.1:0-10299 GCA_901007715.1 Dactylopterus volitans
AAAAAAAAGAAAAGAAAAACAGAGCTGCGAGTCTCTAAAGGAGTCTGGACATCCACTGAGTGTCTGTCAAGGACAAAGTTCGTAATTTTTTCTCCTCGTGTTTGAAATTTGGGGTCTGAGGGACAAGAATGTGAACACTTTAAACACGTGCGAGCTCTCTGCAGCGTTCAGTCACCTCTAATGGTCCTCTGTGGTGGGCGGGGTTTACACAGTGGGGCCTCACTTGTCATCATGTAACCCAGTATATATATATATATATATATATGTATATATATATATAATTCTATAAACTAAATGACATGACAGTTCCTCAAAATGGAACCACAAGACTGGTCATAAATCCTTCCCCCTCATCGTAGGCCCATGGGCCAGATTATGAAATTAAAGGACTCATTAAAAGACTCGTCAGGTAAAGTGGGAGGGTTTGGGAGGGCTTCTGTCAGTTTATGTAGTTCTTATCACCCTTTATCACATGTCTGGTTTTAATTAGCAGTTTATTTCCTAAAAGAGGGGTGTGGCATCATGACTGACAGCTTCTCTGAGTAAATTCCTACTTCCTGCAGATTTACAGACTTCTGTTTGCACACCAGGGAACAAACAGTTGTAATGCTAAGTTTCTGTAGCCATTATTGTCTGTTTCAATGTATTAAAAAACTGGCAAAATTCCACCTCCAAATGACATTCCCAATGAATGTATGTTGTCCAGGTTATAGTCTATGTCCATACTCAGTCTGCATGCATCCACATAACAAAGCAAAAAACCATAAAATTGGGTTAAACCTTCCCGCGATTTGAACTTCCATGGTCAAGAATTCATTTTGAGATTCTGCCCCTGAATGAAAATGAATAATCCAGGCACACATATTAAACTGACGTATCGGAATCCCTCCTTAAGCTCACCTGCAACGTGACATTGTGGGTTTCCGTGGGTACACACTCCATCGCTTCGTCATTGCAGCAGCCCCCGCAGCGTTTGAGGACCACGCAGGAAGGGATGTAGATGTGTTCCGTGTCCTCCGGATATTCGTCGATGACGTCCACCAGCACCTCCCGCGGTTGGCACACACTCTTTTTGATGACGTCCAAGAGTGGGACGACTAAAAGGGGACAAGGAGACCATCTTTTTACCGCCATCGTCACCTCCTTCACGTTCAATACCGGTGCAGCGGATATGAAGAACACAGCACCTGATTGTTTTTTTTGTTTTTTTTTTTAAAGTGGTAATAACGGATCAGTGACGAGCTTAACGCGTCTGGAAAAACTAAGCCAGCCTACATGCCGTATTAGCTGTAGACTGAGCGGGTAAGCTGAGAGACTACGGCCGAGAGCGTAAAGAAAAACGAGAGCAGATGTAGAGGGGAATATGGCTGTGTCAATAATTGTAACGCAGAAAAAAGGTGCTGGCGGAGTGCAGCAAATCGAATGCTTCGCAGCGGATTTATGATATTACGTGGGTAATATCTGAAGGAAGTCAGTGACAAAGATGTCAGATGAAAACCTTCAAGCCGAAGCTCGGGGCCCACTGAGCTGAGATATCCGGGGCCTTGCTTCCCTCCCCGTGTTTCCATCGTCTGCGCAGCCCAGAATAATCCGCCCGGTCTGTCAGACCCGAGTTCCCAGCGACCCCTGCCTCACTCCTGACCCCTGGTTTGTCGGGGCGGCCTGACCTCAGGCACCGTGGCGCCAGGGTTCACCTCTGACATGTGACCCTATGAAGCCCACCAGTGTGCCGGCTCTGCCTCTAATACCAGCGGCTGATGCTCTGCCCATTAGCTTTGCCAAATTTTTTTTTGCCCGCGATCCCACAATTAGCACGCAAATTTTATTTGCACGCAATTTCATCATCAGCAAAGTCAGAGCCAGGATCCGCCGCTAATTTAGATTATAAATCAACATGTGACGGCGGCGCCACACCCGGCAGACATCTGATCTGAAAACCAATAATACTAATAAGGCGCACTAATAAGCTTTGGTCAGGGATGAACTATTAAATCCAGACCTTCCTGAAAAGACCAAGTGTGATTTTTGTAAAATTAACACCAAAAAAAAAAAGAAAAAAAAAAAGAAACATGATTTACATGTGATGCTTCGCTGCTTGCCTACAATGAATGACTCCACAGTCCTTGGTCACCTGCTCCAGAGCACACAACTGATGAGGAGACACACTAGCCGGGTTCTTCTCACCATGTCCGTGCTTATGTTACATAAGTCACGATAACTGATCAACAACAACTTGTGAAAGAAGATCACGAAACGCAGTTGAAAAATCACCAGAAAGTTCCGACTTTGCGCGCCGGGCTGGGACACAAGTTTCGCTTGACGCCATCAAGAGAGGTTTCACGTTTAAACTGCTTGTTTGTTACTGGGGTTGCAGTCTGCAGCGGGGGTGCTAAACGGGTGTCCCTAATATTGTGGCCACCTCACTGACAGGCAACACTCCCCAGCACCACCGCCCACCGTGACTCCAATAATGGGCATAAAGCAGAAAAAAATAAAACAATGAAAACACACTCGTTCGATCCTGATGCTGATTTCCATATGTCCCTCGACACACACTGTGCGCCCGCCAGAGACGCTGAGCAGGACGCCACATATGGATTCTCCGGCAAATGAACTATTTGTTTTTCTCAGCGCGTACGCCAGCTCTTGACAGGTGCTGCGATCTGCGGCGGTGGCGGCGCGCGAAGGTCAGCGAGCGTGCGGGGTGGCAGGCTTCCTGCTGCCCGGGGCAAACAATCGCGCCGTCTGCGGCGGCTGATCTGCGGCCTGCGCGCGCGTCCATCACCATCCAGCCAGCGCAGCCTTGGCCCGAGCACGGCGTCGTCATGTCAAACAAACATGATTGTGACATTGAGCCGAGAGGCCTGGGCCGCGAAACGCCGCCGCGCCGAAAAACACAAAGCATAGCGCTCTCGACCCCATTTTTTTTCCACCCCACTCTCGCTCACGCTAAAGTCCTGTTTCAGAATCTGCACCGCTTTTATGATCACTCCAAAGTCCCCAAGTCAGACCTTTCACCAGGCTGAGAACTTTGATTCCTGTCTGCTCTGGACAAAACAAAACAAAACAAAACAAAACAAAAAAAAACAATCTTGAGCTCAGGAATGCTGAGGAACCAACACCGGCCACACAAATCAAAAGCTTTTAAACACTTGTGAGGAGCAATTCCAGACAGATGACAAAGGAAATTAAAAAAAAAGAATGTTCATAGCATGTCCACTAGGTGGCTCAGTGGTCACCTGGCCTGATCACAGAGGAAAAGAAGGAGTTTTTTTTTTTATTTTTATTTTAGGAGGAACACTTACCCTCGTTTTTGCTCTTATCCATTCCCTTGTTAATGCTGGCAGACTGCAAGAGATGCACATCAGGACACGTTAGACACTCACGAGTACGCACATGCGCCAACGTTAAAAAAAACGACATCCGCTCGCTCAACTTTCAATGTGCAAATCACCGTGCGTGCAATGGTGTTAATTCTCATGTTTACAGGCGGCTCGTGACAACCAACTCCAGGGGAGAGGGAATCACCAGTCGGGCGACAGTTGTAACTGTTGCCATTATTACTGTTATCATCATCATTATTATTATTATTATTATTATTATTGGATGATGTGATGTGTCACAAGACGTTTCGTAGCTGGTGGGCGTTCCTCTCCCCATTGCGTCCGTGCTTTGTCAGAGGCATCGAGTCTGTGAAGCTCGCAAGCAGGGACGCGGGGACGGAGGATGTGTGCCTTCAAAATAAAAGCACGCAGCCTGTTGCCCTAACGGTTCAGCGCAATAAACCCAACAATAAAAACAATGTAATGCTACTGAACCGGGAATTATACACAATTTTAAAATAATAATAAAAAAAAGCTGCAGCCCATCAACTCTCTAATGTTTTTTTTTCTTAATAGTTTCAAAGTAACTTTTTTAAAATCTATAATCACTGCCTGTGACAGGAAGCTGCTGGTGGGCGGTACCAGAAACAATTTGGATTCCAAGACTTAATTACATAGGTTTATGCAAATATACAGGTTTTATCAAAGCTTCCACTGAACTGAACTCTTAGCTGCTTGACCGAGGCGCCTCGGTGTGGTTTTAATTTTGAAAGGAATAACAGGAACACATCTTTTTTTCTTCTTCTTTTTTTTTTTTACCGCGACAACTTGACGTGAGGCAGCGCATCCCTGGGAGAGCTCCCTTTACCTTATGTGGCTGCTGTAACAGTCGGAGATATTGCGTGAGAAAGCGGATCGGTGTGTGTGTGCGTGCGTGCGTGCGTGCGTGTGTGTGTGTGTGTGTGTCTGGGAACGAGGTGGGCATCCCGCGGAGCGGCGAGGGCGGGAGACAGACCGGGGTTTCAGCCTGCGCATACGCCGGATCACCGTGAGAAAAAAAAAAAATAGTACCCCGAGAGCGCGCGCTCCCTGCCCACCGGGGGCGCGTCACCCCTCCCCCCCCCTCCCCGAGAAATCCCACACTTTTAACGCGCTCTCGGAAACTATTGCGCACACGCAGCGGCGAAAGCGGGCGCGGGGACGCAGCGGCGCGGTTCACCCTTTCAGTTCGGCGCGCAACTGCGTCTATTTCACTTTTTATTACTATTATTATTATCATTATTATTTTGGTTCACCGTTTTTTGTTTTGTTTTTGGCTCACCGTCACCGTCGCGGTGGGCGGCAGCCAAAGAGGAAACCAAATGCAAGTTCAATTTTAAAACAAGTCGGGGAAGAAATTATGAGGCCGGTATTAATTGATCGCTGGTATCGATTCCGCAGTGAATCTTTAATTGTAAGAAAAAAAAGAAAGAAAGAAGGGAGGGAGGAGGGGCGGGTGGAGGAGAGGAGGAGGGAGGTGTGGGGAGGGGGGGCGCATTTATTGAGGTTCCAACAAAGCCCACCACATGACGCTACACCTTCTTTTTTTTTCCACGCGCAGTTAATAATTTACCGGTTAGCTCGCCGGCACAAAGTTACGAGCTTGATTGACATCTTTGCGTCATTTTACGCTTCATTTCAGGGGCCCCGTATTCACCCCCGCGTATCCTCAACGGGAGCGCGCCGTCTTCTCTGCGCGACCCCTCCGCGAGTGACAGATCAGCGACACGCGATAAAGCAGGTGCGCGGCCGTCGCGATACGCCCCCGCGCGCACGACACGCGCGGCACACACGCGATATTAATAGAAATGTCTGGACACTCACCTTTACAGTGGATAGGTGAAGGACCGCTGCCAAAAGGATTTGTACCAAACTAACAGCCAAGTTCATGATTGTAATTCCACACGAGTCTTGAAATCCCAGTGGCCGTATGAGGAGGAATTAAAAAAAAAAAAAAAAGAAACAAAAAGAAAAATACAACACCAGCGCGCGGGGTGGGGGGGTGAAAAAACCACGCGCGAAACTGTCAGAAAATGAAAAATGAATATTTCAAAAAGCCGCGGCAAATCTTGGCTATAGCAAAAGCAAATCCATGTGGCGCGATCACAGAGACTCTTCGAGCGTCTCCCGGCCGCGCTTCGCTGGAAACGTTACCATCCGACAAGCGTCGCTCATCCACAGACAAAGACACTGTGATGGGTTCTGGTATCCACCGTCGAACCGGGACCAGCGGAGCGGGGCGATCCTCCGGCAACGCAATCGGCGGTAGTGTTCACCGCGGGTGGGGGGGGGGGGTGTGATGGGGGGTCGGGCGAGGCGCTCGCCAAAAAACTTTACGCACTGGCGTCTCTCTCTTCTGCGCTCATTGATCCCCCAACATGACGGTGTGCGTGCGTGCGTGCGCGCGCGCCTGCCTGTGCGCGCGTGTGTGCAGGGATACGCGCGGCAGCTCTGCCGGTCTCAAGTGGTCCTCTCCTCCTCTGCAGACCCCTCCCGCGTTTGCGGTGCTCCTGCGCTCGTGTGCCGCTCGCGTCCGTCTGGCTGTGTGCGCTTAGGGGGGTTGTGGGGGGGGCGGCGGACGGCGGCGGCTGCGGGGGGTGAAGAAGCGTGACGCGGGGGGCGCTCGTGGTTCCTGCCTGTGGCTGCGTTCCGTCCGTCTCTCGTCTTGGCGACTGACGCCCGGGCTCACGCGTTATTAAAGGCGGCTGGGCAAATCGTTGCCGCGGGGGCGGGGCCCGCAGCCGGCGACCAATCGGAGATGGGGGCGCTTGATCCGCACCCCACCCACACGCGCCCGTCGGACCTCTCGTTATCCGCCCGGCCGCTCTGCCCTTACTTAGGTTGTATTCCGTGCGTCTGCGGCGTTCGGCGGCCGCGCCGCTGCAGACGCTCATTAGTAAAGCTGTCATACGAGTTGGACTTTCCCAAACTCCATCATTACTAAGCAGTTTGCAAAAGGAAGCCTCCTCATTGCTCTCAAAGAACAACTTTTCAGGTGAAGCATTTATGGGACACAGTCGAGCTCCTGTTCATGTGCTTTATTCTTCTGTTGGTCTGCTTTGTCTTTTTCTCACCATTTCATGCATTTATTTTCTTAATTTAACTCCAAATGATGTGTAAGCATACAGCTTTTTTTTAAAACTTAAAAAAAAAATCATCTCATTGTCTCCTTTTATTACTCTGTTATATTAGGTTACTATACTATAAATTTTCTGGATTTTAAAAAGAGGGGCTTTATCACATCATGTATCACACTGGACTCAGTCACAGACTAACAAGTGTCTTTTTTTTCTGTATAAAATCACCTTAAAGCGGTTCAGGGCTTTCAACCTGGTGTCTCCCAGAGTTTATAACTGAGAAGTTCTTTCAGTCTGCTATTTTCATTAGCAGACTGAATCTTCAATATTATAGTTGGCCAAGATGATAGACTGTAAAGACGGAAGACATCAATAACTGCTGCGTTGGAAAAAAAAAACAAAAAAAAAACAAAGCTAAATGAGCTCAATCGCCCCCTTGTGGCTAGCCTCAGTATAGGTCATAAATCCGGCCGCCCGACATGTTAGCAGTGGGCTCAAGGGCCAAGTGCCAAAATTTAAGCACATGTCAAATAAGGTTTTCTCAAATATGGCTTCCATTATTTATTGTAGGTAGTTCTTACTGATGTATGTTTAATATTCAAGATAGTACCACCAGATTTTTTTTTTTTTTTTGGTTGTGTACAATAAATGCCACAAGATGGCAGATGTCGTTTAAAATTACCTTTTGTTTTTCAATTTTTTTTAGTCTTGGTCTTGAGACTCACTTTCACTAAGTGTCACACTTTAAAAGATTTAACGACTTCTTTGGACCGCTACGTAATGCAATTATATGTAATTTTGTGAATGTGAAATCTTCACACACTGTACTCTTAATACGAGCTGCCAAAAGACCTGAATATCCGTCTTGGGTAAGATTTTGTTCTGATGCTGCTTACTTTTGAAATTCCAGTCCAATAAAATGCTACATTTGACCTCAGCTGAGTTCAGGTATTTTGACAGAATACAGGAATCCATGAAGAGGGGTGACGTTTGTGTTGCATTTTTTTTTTGTTTTTGTTTTTGTTTCCAACGGAGCCCTGAGGCCAAGAACCCAAACCCGCAACTGCCTGATGACCTTATGATGAGAGACATTGTTCTCCAGCAGCTCTTCGCAGAGTGGCGAGCCGCCCTGCATCCCCGCGTGAGGATGGACTGGTCATACCCGGTCATAGCCGGACATGACCCGGTCATGACACGGTCACTTTTGAGTCATTAATCCCTTTATCCATGAAATGTTACAAACCGGAACTGTATGAGCGTCCCACGACTTTCCCAGTCAAGTGTCGCAGGCATCAAATTCAGAATAAGTGCGTTAATAAAAAAAAAAAAATCACCATGAGAGTTTAATGCCACATGAGCTGAATTTACTCATTAAATTGTCTTTTTTATGGTATTGTAAACTTTTTTTTTCTTCTTTTTATTCCTCCACACCAGTGACGACCATAGCTGCAGCCAGAATGTTTTCAGGTTGTCTGCCTGTCAGCTGAAGCTGGGGGATGAACTTATTAAATGCTGGAGGTCAAAGGTCAAATTTAATGTGAACTCACAAGACATGTTTTGGGGCATAACTCTGTGAGGGATGTATATTATACGCTGATTATGATGAAAATCACATGCACATATAGCTAAAAGGATACATTTATAGAAATATGACATTTTGCGTTTTGAAGGTCAAAGGTCAACTTTCGCGAAATATGCGAAATATCTGGAGCGTTTGGGGGGGGGATTCTTCCTCAAGATTTGGCGCCAACGTCGACTCATGCTGAGGGATTAACAGATGAGGTTCTGGTGATCAAAGGTCCAAGTCACTGCGACCTCACAGTCACCCAGTATCATCCACTGATTAGCACGCAAATGCCCAAAATGATATTTTGTGTCCAAACACCGCGAATATTCTTTTTATCTATTGAAGGAGTTCATCGTCTTTATCAAGTAAGGGCTAAGGGATCGCCGCTCGAAGGCGGTGCCGCTCATCGCGAAGGTGCTGAAGAGCCTCGCAGGAGCCGACTGTTTTGACTTTACAGCCGGCGGCTTCGCCCTCCGTTCCCTCACCGGCCTGGTTTCCAACTATCCGGCAATTAAACAGCCACATATCTTTTTAAGAGATGGAGACCAACGCAGAGAGGCTGACTCACGCAGTCACATTCATCAGGTGGACACAAATCCGGCTGTCTTCGCTGGGAAAAAAAAAAAAAAAAGTACAAAAAGCAACATTGGCCTTTTAATCAACTGTTTTCTTTTCTTTTATTATGGCGTGTCTAGACGTTTATCACATTATTTGTTCAACTTTTTTTTTTTTTGTGTGCTTACAGCCAAAGAAGGGCTCCCCAAGGTCATGCTCCCGATTAATCTGGAAACCTTGACGCTCAATATATGTTTTAACGCAAAGTAATCGTTTGGCCAAGTTTAACCCCGACTGATGACTGAGGAGACTTCCTCCGCTGTGAAGAACCTTCTTCCGGGAAAACCATTTTTTTTCTTACTGGAAGCAAACATGCTAACGCTGCTCACAGGACCACTGTGGAGCCGAAATCCGTCTGCAAACTGACAACCGCCAAGCTAGCCGGGGGACGTCCGCAGAAAGCAGACCCGCCAACATGCTTGAGGACCGGGGAGCTTCAGTTCCAGGAGAGCTCACAAGCATTCATGATTTGCATGACACTGAAAAGGCGATGGAAGCTCGGCAGCTGGCACGAGATCAACCACTGGACGTCAGTAAATAGCCATAATTGCCTCGGTGAAACGGAACAAGTGATGTCAAAACGCGCCCCGGATGCTTTGTGACAACACCTCAGCTTACTTTTGACTTCAAACGAAGCTGAGATGTTATAATAAAAGTTAAAGAAGGTGTTTCCCCGAACATGTTGGTTATGCTTCTCTTTATCCTAACACCAAACAGTAATTGCTACTAGAATTTCAAATATGCCATTTATCATTATTAATCTCACCCTGTCGGTGGGATTTATGCGATAACGATTTTTTAATCAATCGGCAGCACCGGGTCAAAACTTCCATTTTTGCCCTCTAGTGGTCATTGGGAGTCACAACAGCGAACAGGGCTCGCGTACCTCTTTTATGTAATACTTGGGCGTGTCTCGCTCATTTGCATCCATAAAGTAGTAAGGGAAATTAATGCTGACCTCATTCTGTTCTTGTAAGGAGGAAATTGCGTCCCAGCTCATTGCACCATTGCCGGTTTCCGAGAAAGGAAGCTTGCATGGCTCCACATTCTTGCAGACATACTTAATCGAACGTATCGAATGATCACTGGCATTACAAATACAGTATTGCATTTCAGCAGGAAATACTGCACTCTATGAAGCAAGATGCATGTATATTTTGAAATGAAGCAGTCATTAGTTACTTCCTAGGTGGTGGGGGGGGGTGAAAAAAAAGGTCAAGTCATGTTTAGCTATTTAGCCCAAATTGTCATAGTATTTGTTGTTGTCATTGTAATAGTATATAGTATTAGTACATAGTCTGACATGCACAGGCACTTATCATCTGTCATTTGCATACGGCTGGAAATACGCTTTTATTGCAACATTCTTTTTTTTTTTTTTTATAAAGAATGGAGGCCATTTTTCCACCCCTTCCTGCTCAGCTCTTACTGATGGCAGCACAGCTCAATTTATGCAGCATTCAAGACCCATCGGGACAAATCACAGATGGGCCTGACAGCTCAAAGCATCCGCCCGGGGATGCTCGCACTTTGAAATATTTTTGAAGCTGTCACAACGCTAAGATTTAAGCTTCCGCTTGTCTTCGGTCCTCACCTGTTTTAAATAGTACACACCTTTGTAATAAGTGACACAATTTTTTTTTTTTTTTTTTTTTTTTTTTTTGGGGGGGGAGGAGGG
>CAAKHG010045482.1:8055-28844 GCA_901007715.1 Dactylopterus volitans
TTTTGTTTTTTCTTTTTTTTTTTTCCTTTTTTTTTTGTGTCTTTTTTTTTTTTTTTTTTTTTTTGCTCTCCAGTGATTCATGACAATGTAAATGCATTTTTTCTTTGTAATTTTCATCTATTGTTGAAACTATTCATTTCACTAATGCAGGTATGAGGGCCTGCTTGGTATTCCTTTACTTACTGGCAGCAACATTTGCTCTGTCTGTGAGTAGAATTTTTTCCCCTTAATTTGACAAGTAAACTTTAAAAAGTGCGTGTTGTTGACTGAAGTCTTGGAGACTGAAGTCCATCTCTGGTGAGGTTATCATTATTCACTCTTCTGCTTATATACAGGTAAAAAGTAAACCTCATGGAAAACATCATGGAGTGCACAAGACACACAAAGTCAAAGAAAAGGTAGGAAAAGGCAGGTGTCTGCCTTGATTATTTTGTTTAACATCACATGATTTCATCTTGTTAAATTAGAATTTTTCGTTTTCTCCTGAACAAGGATACTATCATTGAGGAGGCCAACAAGGCGCAGATATTACCCACGTTAGTGACGTTTGAGGTCAGCAGCAGCCAGGAGCTGGAGGACGAGGAGCTGAGCTCCGAGGACAATGCCAACTCTAACAAAGAGGATGGAGACTTCGAGACGAGGGAAAGGAGTGAAAAAAGCACAGCAGTCCTGCTGAGTGAAGAGGAACTGGCAGACCTCCTGAAGAAGGAGGCAGAGGAGGAGGAAGACGCAGAGAAAAGAGTGCTGGATGAAGAAGCGGAGGCAGAGAAAGGCAAAGTGGCGATCACTGACAGGGAGGAAGCTGATGGGGAGAAGACAAAGTTGATCGACATCCTGGACGTGACGCGAGACAGTAAAGATGCGACAGATGAGGAGGAGGTGAAAGTAGAGAGTGTGGAGGATGCTGATCAGGCGGAGGAGAAGGTGGAGAGGATGCCACCTGAGAAAACAGAGGAAGAACCGGTTGGCAAAACGCCTGAGGGTGAAAAACTTGGGGCCTTGTTGGAGGAACCAGATGGCAGCACAGAGTCAGAGATCCCGGTCGATCTTGATTACGCTGCCGATAGCGGCATCTTACAACCTCTACACATCCTTTCACTGAAGGTAAAACCCAACAGTGCTGAGGATAAGCCAGTTTCAAAAACAGATGTTTCAGATGATAAAGAAATAGACGAGAAAAGACTCGCTGACACACCCACCGTTGAAAATGACTATGGGCAAGACATACAAAACACAGAGGCAGCCGACGGTGAGGAGGCATCAAATCAGTATAAGCTCCTGGAGAGTGTGAACGATGACGACAGAGACTCTCAGGCTAAAGCTAAAAACAGACGTGGTGATAAGAGAGAGGCAAACGTGGACCCTCTAGAACCACGGACCAATATGAACCTTGAATCAGGGCCACAGCTGGCTGGAGATGGGGAAGAGAGGAGTAAGGATGATAACGGAAGTCATATCAATGGAAAGAAAAAGAAACAAAAGAGGAACCAGAGGACAAGGAAGCACTCGCCACAAAGGGAAGAAACACAGTTTGAACAGAGCCAACAGGATTCCCCGGAGTCTGAGAGCAGTAGCACTGACAACACAGTCCACAACGCAAAGCGAAGAAGGGCAGGAAAATGGGTACGGCTGCTAAACTGGTGATAATAAATAGCCACTTGACTTGCATCTATAAGGGGTCGAGTGTTCTGACAAACCCAAAGAACCTTTTTTTTTTTTTTTTTTAACCAGACTTTGCAGTTCCTATCAGGTTTATGAACCGTTATAACCTCTTTTAGCATGTTGTTTCATTTTTTTCAGCCCCTCAGTTTTACTGTTTTGGTTTATTCTAGCTGTGCTAATTCAGAAATCAGGTGAGGATATTTGATCTAAAAATCTGAACGGCAGGCAAAGTAAAAGCTTGTGACTCTCTGGTGAACAAAAACGATAAGCCCATAGTTGTGCATTTTAATAATTTCCACACACGACCAAAAAGTGAACCAAATGTCGGATAAATGTTTTTCTTGCATCGTGGTAAGAAAATGTTGCTCTTATCTCTTGGATGTACAACCTTATACAAACAAACTCAGCAAGATGTACTTCAGTGTGTTAATGACCGACTGCTATCCTGGCCCAGGTCTCTCTTGCAAAAGAGATTTTCAATCTCAGTGGGAATTCCTGGTTGAATAAAGGTTAAATAATAATAAAAAACAAACAAAAGGTAATAATAATATGTCGACTGGTTTATAGCTTGTTTTTGCTGACCCCAAATGCCCATTAAACCAAACTTAAATTTTAAAGTATCCCATGAAGCTGCATTTCCATGTTTCCTTTGTGCTTTTGCAGGGGCCTTTGGTGGGCGTCAATCCAGTGCAGATAAGAGCGACAGTGGATCTCTACCCGAGTTCAAGGCCCTCTCCTCATCCAGAATTCCCCGCTGGTTGGTGTCTGCTTAACACGGCAGCTGCAGCAGCATTCTCTATACCGACTAATTCACTATACCAACAGTCTCGCAGGGGGAATCTGCTGACTGCATCATTTTGCTAAAATGAATGAGTAACACCAGCCTGCTTCACGGTTGCTACGAAAACACAGCTCCGCCGGCTTAAGTCGTGAATAAGAGAGATCAAGTCGAATTTATTCACTGTTCAAACTCGCGCCGGCGCTGGAATGCAGGGCATGATGTGTTGTTATAGCTCGCCGGTTCCCAGTCATCTTATCGCGCCACACGGTAAAAGCCAAACCAGCACTGAAAATAGATTAATGACGCCATTGTTTGGTAAGCTCAAGGTGAAGTCATATCAAGTCATTCAGACGGAGCGTTTTGTCCCCCGCTGCAGAGCCGTGCGATAACTTCCGCTGCAAGCGTGGAAAGGCATGCAAGCTCGATGCAGACGGCAAACCAAGCTGCGTGTGTCAACAGCCAACAGAATGTCCTCCCAGTGTCAACGAATTTGACCATGTGAGTATTCATAACCAGTCTCACTGGAGTCCCATTGAAAATGTGCTATAATGCATTTGGATGTTGTTTTGCTGGCTGCTGTTCAATTTCTGTAGGTCTGTGGGACAGACAACAAGACATATGATACATCGTGTGAACTCTTTGCTACCAAATGCAACCTGGAAGGCACCAAGAAAGGACACAGACTTCATCTGGACTACACAGGGCCGTGCAAATGTGAGCGGTAACTGCCGTACAATTATGTGGTTTAAAGGGGAACTATTATGCCCGTATTTTTATTCTGGAACGCTACCAGAGTAGTTTTGCGTGATTCACAGATTTAAAAAAAACAAAAAAAAAACACAAGAAACGAAAAGCGGCCTTCTATGCAGCCCCCTCGGGTCAGCATATGTCCTAACAACATGTTTTCGCCAGCCGACGTTAAATAACGATTTCTCTTTTTCCGTCTTACGCTGGTGTGCAGAGCCCCTACTGCTGTCACACAGCTGCTTCTCAACTCAGCCCAGCGTGAAACCGTGCATGTCGACATTCAGCACACCTGGCTGTTGCACTTACATACAGGTTATCTTGCACTGCACCTCAGTTCAGCTCGGTTCAGCTCAGTGAACCTTACATTTCGGGGTTCCACCGCCTCCTGCACTCTTATTTGGTAGGTGGGGTGTGTACTGCTGATAGCCGCCTCAGCCACGTAAGCAGCTTGATGTCATATCTAATGTGTCAGTGTAAACAAAGGGCCACAATGTAGGTGATTCAATAGCACGTCGGCTACCCGCTGGGTGGTCCAAGGAATGCAATTGCACGCTGGCATTTTTATATGAAAAAAACATCCTGGAATCCTTATTCTTCAAATTGATTAACAATTGAACCACGGTAGGTTTGTGTTGGTCCTTTGTCATCTTGTCATATGGGAGCGAGGATTCTGTCAATGAATCAACAGACCGTGTCCAGCTGCACCATTTAGGCGCCGGATTAGTGTGCGCACCTCAACAGAAGGGTTACTAAAATCAGGATGGCACAGTTAAGATCTTTTCGTACCATCCACAAGTTTTGGCAATCAAATCACAAAGAAATTGCGTAATGTACTGAACCGAACTGAACTGAACTGCCTGGTGGAAAAATGTCTAGAGAGACAGAAAAATGTGGTTGGTAGAATTGGCAGGTAGATGGATCATACAAACACCAGACGTCTGGGACAGAACACAGGTTTTAGCACTTTAAAAAAAAACACTGCAGGTTTAGCGAAAGATTCTGGTTTGAGGGCTGGGCCATAGTGCTGCTATCTGACAACCTGAGATGGGAATGGTCTTGTTCGAAACAAGTCATTTTTAGCTCCTGTGACTTAAACCTTCCTCTGCCCTAAAACTCAACTGTCTTCTGATTGGTCGCCTTCTGGAGGCCCGCTGAGGGGGCAGCAACCATCAATTTAGTAGGCGTGCATTGGCTGGAGCCAGTGATTTAAAAAAAACCACTGGAAATCAAGTGTTAAACGTAATACATAACATCAGTGTTGCTCAGTGCGATGCAGGAGGAACGAACTTGACTGTGATCTGACTATCTGTCTCTCTCCTAGTGATTCCTCCATGCTTGGACACTGAGCTGGTACAGTTCCCTCTGCGAATGAGGGACTGGCTGAAAAATGTGCTGCTGCAGCTCTATGAACACGACTCCATGTCTCCTGGCTTCCTCACTTCTAAGCAACGTTTTAGAGTGAGTCATGTAGCCCGAAATCAATATGTGAAATAAATCCAAACACATGAATTGATAGGACCTGTTGCTTTGTTCATGTGTATGACATACTTTGTACTTTTATGTAAAGGCATGGAGGAAAATTTTAGATTTTTTTTTTATTTCTGTACTGTTTAATGTATTGTAAAACGCGTCGAGGGAAGTAAAGAAAAATTGCTATTAATACACTGAAACAAACATTTATTTTATATGAAGTGTTATTCCTTCATATTCTAGCTTTTTGTTTAATGTCCAATCAATAGCAAGCCTGTCAGTATAAAATATAAAACATGAACTTTTTCATCGGTATGGAGTCATTAAACTCAAGGTAATCTTTAATCTGTAGGTGAAGAAGATCTTTGAGAGCGAGCGACGTCTTCATGCTGGTGATCACTCCGTGGAACTACTTGCCCAAGACTTTGAGAAGAACTATAACATGTATATCTACCCGGTGCACTGGCAGTTTGCTCAGCTGGACCAGCACCCCTCTGACAGGCCAGTTTACTTCAGTTGCTCTGCCTTTCAAATTTGATCAGACGTTTTCTAAATTGAATCCCAGAACATTCAAAAAAATTTCCACCCTATATATTTCAATGGTGTTTTTGGTTGCGGTACCACTATGCTGAAATTACTGACATGTTTTTGTCTAATGGTGTTTACTTTTACTGCTCCCACCAGATGATGCACACGAAATCCAAAGCATATACGATCCTTTTCAGAGCATTTCATGAAAAAAACACTTATTCATCCTTAACACCACTGATACCAAAGGAATCTTCATCAAATTTCAGATGGTCATCAGACTAAGTTTTCTGGAGCAGGCACATACATATTAATGCTTTGCAGGCAATAGGGGCACATTTGGGGTCAAAAAGGTCAGGCCTTTACATTATAGAAGTAGGACTGGGAACAAGATAGCAGTGTGCAGGTATATACAATATATTGTATATACATGCACACTCTGATCAGCCATAACATTAAAACCACAAAATTGAAACCATTGCATGTTTTCCATAGCATATAATGCAATTACCCTCCAATAAATTATCCCTTCAGGAGGAGTTTTATGTTGAATGTTTACTGAATCTATTAGGGAGAGGAGCTGATACATTTAAATGCAATTGGCACTGTAATTTGTGATGTGGCTTAACTGTACTGAATTGTTCTGAGCAGTATCCCTAATATTTTGGTCATCCCACTCATAAGCATGAGAGTGACAAAATGTTAGGGACACCTCTCAGGATACAGTTCATATAGTAAATATACTCTATACAATATGTTGTAAATAGTATATATGCGGTACACACACTGATCGGCGGCAACATTGAAACCACTGCATGTTACTGAATCTGTTTGAGAGAGGTGCACACGGCGTCACAAATTACAGTCCCAATAGCAATCATTAAAATATGTCAACGCCCCTCTCAAACAGATTCAACTAAAGTCCAACATAAACATCCTCCTGAAGGGAGAATATCTTGCTGGGCTGTTGCATTAAATTCTATAGTAAACATGCAGAGGTCATAATGTGATGCGTGATCGGTGTGTAAAGGAATTAACCAAAATCGAGCAGCATTGACAGTTTTACAAGAATAAGCCAATTCTGAACAAGAGCAACAAGAAACTCTCATGAGTATCATGACTATGTTTCCATTAGATGCTCATGATCAAAATGTGGTTCTCCTGCCTGCAGATTCCTGTCCCACTCAGAGCTGGCGCCACTCAGGGTTCCGCTGGTGCCAATGGAGCACTGCACCTCCCGCTTCTTCCAGGAGTGTGACGCCAACAAAGACAAGCAGGTGTCCTTCGAAGAGTGGACTTCCTGTTTTGGTATCAAGAATGGTAAGATCAGCAACATTTTACCGACCCAAACATACAGCGATAAACACATGTTACAAGTTCTTTCCAGCCTACTAACACTTTCTGCAACATTGAGAAATGATATCTTCACTGCTTTCAGATTCACTCTTTGGTTTCATTTTACACAAATAAAGTTAAGGAAGTACCTCATAACTATTGAGCTTGGAGTAAAATGAATAACTGTGACAAAACACTCTTCCTGCGGCAAAAATATATTTAGCCGTATTTAAATTACATTAAGGAAACTGTTTGCTTAACTTGTGATTAAGTGGCAAAGGATGCAAAGCAAATATTGATTGGACAACGTGATGGCTGTAGAGTAACGACAACGCTGTGTTGCCCATAAGCTCTACTTTTATTTTGTCTGTCACCCAGAAACATTTACCCCAAAATGATAAAATACAGAAAAATAATCTTTTTTTCCGCCTCTTTCATGTGACAGAAACTGGCAAATCACCGTTGCGCATAACAAGACTCATTAAGTTTCTATGCTAATTTAGTAGTACATATTGCAAAAAAGATTCTATATCTGGAAGTAGGCCTTCATTACACATACATAGAAGTGAGTCGATTATGCATCCAGTACTAGTCAGCTTTGATGTTATCATGATGCAGACTAGTCATACTATTTTTTTCAATCATATTAATGCCTGCTATTTATCTTCTCCACAGAGGATATTGATATCAACCTCCTCTTCTGAGCTTCATTTTGAACCTCAGCTATAACACCAGCTTGCGGAAGCTGCTCCAGTAATGCAGCTTCGGACTGAAGCCAACTGTACGTGGAACCTCTATGTTGTCAAGAACTAAATATGAAAGGGGGTCATTTCCTTCCTCCTACAGAGAACAAATATTAATGATCATTGGTGTTGCTTTATGTCTGGCTGAGCTTGGACATTCGATCCTGTTTTATATTTTAGATGCAACTGATAGAACATTTTCAGTAGGATACGAGCTGTTTAGAGAGTTTTATACTTAATCGGTTTTCTAATGCATTCCAAAGTGGAAAAAGTTTACAAAAAGTCATTAGTAGAATATGTACTGCTGTACGAGGCTTCAAATCACTTATATGAATGTTAGAGTGATTTAGTGCACAATTACTCTTTAAACAAGGTATTCAGATCCCTGTTACACTAGAAAATGTAAAATAATAACTATGTTACTTACTATAGCAATTGCTCTCATTGTTTGTCTTTTTATTATGTGTTCCATTATAGCTCTAAGTTTTATGGAAAGCAATGGACGTCACAATATCATGACATCTCTAAATAAAGTTATTCCATCGTATCATTTGACCCCCTCGTCCTCGAAAAAAAAGAAAAGAAAAAAAAGAAAAAAGGTCACATTAGATTAGGCTCTAATATGGTGTTTTATTCGTGGGTCAGTTTTCTTGATTTTACCGTTGCCGTGAACGCATGACACCTGCAACAATGGGTTTGCCACATAATCCTGAATAATGACCCTTCATTAGAAAACAAAACCAAAAATAGCCAACCACCATAGTTATAATGATCACTGACTTGCTTTGAGGTCAAGCTGGAATCTGATTGGACATCCTTAGAGAATGTCGGATCGGCCACTCTCTATATAAGTAAATAAAGGAGCAGCTCTTCCCCTGTCTGCTATTGCACAGGTCGAACATGTTTTGCATACTGTGGGTCATCTGTCAGAGTCTGGCTGTTGTGGTGGGGGCTGGTGTGTCTTCAGCCAGCGATGAGGCTCGTACCAATGTGAACAATAACGGTGCAGCAGCTGGTAACAATGCGAACGGTGTTCAGAACAGGGCCCAACCCATCGGCGAACCCCTTGAGGCAGCATTAGTCCAGCTTGGTGGGGCATTTCTTATCCAGCCAAACCAGATAGGTCAGGCTTACTTGCAGCAGCTGGCTGCCATTGGCGCTCTCCAACCTGGTGGACCATTCACCCTGGAACAGAGAGGTGGAGCCCAAGGACAGGTGGCTGAAGCTGCCGGTGGTGGACCAGCCATCCTGTTTGCTCTGCTGCCTCAGAGAAATGCCGGGGGGAATCCACAAGTGCCTGCCGGCCAAGCGCAGCTCCTGTCGGTGGCAGGGCTGTACAACCAGCGACTTCCCGGTGCTGCTGGTGGGCTGGCAGCCGGCAGAGCGAGGTTCCAGCGGTCAGTTGCAACTCGCCTCGGGCGGACACCATCTCCCACGATGAAAGTGATGGAAACTGAAGATGAGGAAGAAGGATGCTCCGGGATGGAGGAGAAACGGGCAAAATGAGACCTCGCAGCTGTGAGACCCTCACTGCGTTCTGTTCAAACGTGATACTATCTGGAATCATTGTCATTATAAATAACTTCCAATAAATAATTGAAGTCAACTCTTTGTTGAGTCTTTTATTGGAACATCAGCACATTGCAAACATGATGGAAAAATTTGGCACTGTCATCATGAACGTGGCTCATTCTGGAGTGCTACAAATAAGCGCAAATTCCTGTTTACCCTACACTGCTTGCAACATGGTAATTTGAGTCTGGAAACATGAAAGAGATCCTGAACACATGACTCATAACATGTCTACAACATAAAAAATATGAAAATTATGGATCAGACATTAAAAAAACACATATATATTTTGGGGAATGTCATTTGCCTTAACATGAAACTCCGAACGGGAAGAAAAACATGTCGGCATGACAGTGTGTAATTAAACGAAAGCCCAAGACCAGACTTCCACAGAGGGTGTTTACCTGGTCTGCTGCGGTCTGCACAGTCAGACAACCTCAGTATGCAACAACATAGCCAGCCGACCACACTGGAGGGGAATAGGACGGCTCCAAACCTCTTGAGAAAATGTGCTGATGAAACATGACAAACACATACACTATATATTCTATATTTCCTTTTCTCAGCGGTAAGACAGATGCATTTATTTTAGCTCTGGTGACAGCGAGGAAAATCGTCTTGAATCTGTAATCAGGATGTGAAAATCCATTACAGATTACCAGTCACTTACACAGAGTTGACTATAAAGCTGCAGGAAACATGATATTTGCATCAAGACATGATCCTGTTTTCCTAAACTTTTTTCCTTTTTTCTTTCAACAGTTTTCTAATAAAAATAGGTGAAAAGTGAAAAAATGAAACAACGTTGTCAGGAGTTAATTGTCCATGTGTGAAAAGGAGTAGAAGGATGTTAAAGAAACCTTTCTTGTCCTACCTCTTTCATATGTTCTTTTTATTACACCATTAAAATTGATAAAATAAAAACACCAAATTAGACGGAAATAAAAACAATTTGGCCAGAAATAAATACAAATTAACAAACAAACAAACAAACAAACAAACACACAAACAAACAAACAAACGCACGCACGCACGCACGCACGCACGCACGCACGCACACACACACACACACACAAAACCCAATAGCAAAACAAACAATTGCAAGCATTCAAAAAAAAATCCAAGAGGAAATCTGAAAGACTTGGGCAATCCAAACTTCATAACTCTATTTCGTATCCTTTCAACATATTATTCGTGCACTTGTTGCTATGATGACTTAACACTTTTGGTTGTCACATAGTGATATGATTTATTGCACATATCGCATTAGCCCTTACTGCCTGGCGTTTGAACATGCTCTTGGCAACAAGGCGCAAAGCAAGTTATACTGTTTTTGCTTTGCAAAACAGAAACATTGTGCACGCCTGTTTTTCATGCTTTCACCTACAAAAGCCCTTGATGATGATGTCATTTGTTTGCCTCTCTCAACCACAACCTGCCGCAGTTAGATTGCTGGGAGTTGGAAGTCAGTCCCATCTAGAAACCCACCCTAAGACTATGAGTCATTCCGCAATAGTTACCAGTCACTTGGCTTTGTCAGGTGTCTGAAGAGGCTGAAGTGTCTTAAAAAAATAAAGAACTCACCTTCCTAGATTTCTATACATCTTACAGAAAAATAGAGCCTTCATATCACACATTCCTATGACATACAGATGACAAATCTGTTTGTGAACATGTCTGTCTGCTCCTCTCCAATTGGCTCAGAATAATCTCTGGGACTCATAAAAGCTATTCCAAACGCAGGCGAGCAACAGTAGTCCTCCTTGGCACATACAAGAAAAAATTATTTAAGGTAAGCAACTGAAATCTTTTTTACTAGTGCTGGAGGAAAAGCTATCGAATTTATAATATCGGGTGAACATCTTAGTTCCTTTTACAGGATTCAGATAGCAAGATGAAGCTTCTTGTCCTCACAACATTTGTTGCTACCATTTGTTATGTGAGTATCTATGTGCTTGTCCATCCTTCTATCTATCTATCTATCTATCTATCTATCTATCTATCTATCTATCTATCTACTTAGTAACATCTTGTCACCTCTCTTACTGCAGGTCAATGCAGGCAAGGTAAGAAACATTCAGCTTGATGAGCTCGATCCTCCCAGCAACCTTATACTGAATGAGGCTTTTATTACAAAGGCTGTGTCACTCTTTCTTCCAGAAACTGCTGATGTTGGCAGGTGTGAATGGAGGGATGGGAATTGCAGCGAACCCTGGGGTAACGCTGGGAGGCCTGAACCCACCCATGGTCGCTGTTGGTGGGGTGGCAGGCTTCGCCGCGCAGCCCCAGTTCCCTCAGGTCTGGGCTTTGGATCATATTTTTTACTCAGCTCAATGGAAATAAGATTGTTTCATAAATGCAACCATACAAAGATCAGCCAGAACATTATGACCACTAACAGGTACGGTGAATAACACTGATTAGAAGCAGGGGAAATGGTCAAGCATTAGGGTTTGAGCGACTTTGACAAGGGCCAAATTGTGATGCTGGACAACTGGATCTGCATCTCTAGAACTGCAGCTCTTTTGGGTTGTTCTGAGTCTGCAAGTGGTCAGTAGCTATCAAAAGTGGTGCAAAGACGGAAAATCGGTGAACCGGCACACTGATGCGTGTGGAGAGTGAAGGCTGACCCTTGTGATCCAACACATGAGTTACTGTAGCTCAAGTTGCTGAAAAACCTACAGTTGGTCCTGTTAGAAAAGTGCCAGAATACACAGAGCATCGCAGTTTGTTGCATATGGGGCTCCGTAGTTGCAGACATGTCATGGCATGTGAGCTTCAGAACTGGACCATGGAAGAAGGTCTGATGAATCATGTTTTCTTTTACATCACATGGATGGCCGAGTGCATGCGTTGGTTGCCAGGGGAACACATGGCACGATGGCTATGCAGTAGGAAGCCAAGCTGAGGGAGGCAGTGCGATGCTTCGGGCAATGTTCTGCTGGGAAACTGTGGGTCCTGACATTCGTGTGGATGGTACTTTGACACATACCACCTTCCTAAGCATTGTTGCAGGCCATGTACACTCTTCCATGGAAAATTGGTATTCCCTGATGGCCGTGGCCTCTTCCAGCAGGATAATGCTCCCCGGCACGAAGCAAAAATGGTTCTGGAATGGTTTGAAAAACACAGCAGTGAGTTCAAAGATTTCACTTGGCCTCCATATTCCCCAGATTTCAATCCAATCAAGCATCTGTGGGATATTCTGGACAAACCAATCCAATCCATGAAGGCCCCACCTCGCACAATAATTTACTAATTGTCACTGCATTTTATAACAATGAGCCACGGGTAAAACCGAGATTGAAATTAGGTGTGAAGACACTGTTACAGACGGAAATGCAAGTAAAGATGTGAGGTAAAACTGTGAGCTCATCAAACGTATTTGCGGCACACAAGCAATAGTTATTTTCATTGTTGTCACAAGATGGCACCCTTCTCGCATTTTCAGCATACAGCATAGCACATGAAATACAGCTCAGTTAATGTTATCAGTGTTGTACTAAACACTGCGGACTATATTATATAACAACATGTTCAAAATACCTGATCGCTGAATCTCTTTCTTTCTCTTAAAGTTTGTTCCTGGCCTTCCTGCTTTTGCCGCCCCAGCTCCTGTTCCTAACATGTTCCCCGTCCCCGCAGGCAATGCGGTCGGTGTTGGTATCATGGTATCATTATGGCATTATTTAAAGCGTGAAGATTAAAATATTGTGTTTCTGTCTGGCTGTTGACCTGCAGTTTCCTTACACGGGAGTTCTTCAGATGCCACCAATGAATCCTCCTCAGCAGCCTCTTGTGGTAAACATTATATCCTTTTATGAGAGGTTGCTAAGGTAACAAACCCTGGTGACTTGGTGTCTTTGTTTAGGGGCTCACAGGTGGTGTCCAGCAACAGCAGCCTCCAATCCAGCAGGATCTACTCAAAAGATTCAGGGTAAAAAAAGAAAACGTGTGATCTCTGTATAGATATGAATATAGATGAAATAAAGTATATAGACATAAAACATGCTTTGCTAATTGATTGTCTCTACAGCGCCAGATTATGAAACCGGAGAGCACCATGAGGACCACCATGGATACTCAGGTAACATTATGTAATTTGCAATTGTGAAGAAAATGATTTCAGTGTGCCTTTAACAGTGACTGAAGAATTTTTAAATGTTTGTTATTTAAATGCAAATCCTCTTAAAAGTCTCATTCGCACTTTTATTCCTCTCAGATTCCAGCTCCTGCTGAGACAACATAAGCTCCCTGTGATGGGGATCATCATGAGAAGAATTAAGGCAGCAATGTTGACAAAATACACAATATGACAATTAAAACCGAGTTGTCCAATTTTTTTCTTCTATAACTAATGACCATGAATGCGTTACGTCTGATGTGATTTAGTTTTAAACTGAACAGTTTTATTTTCTCTCTGTTAAAACCCACATGATGTATTTACTTGTGTTTAAAATCAAATAAATTCTTCTTGAAACGTTTGTTTTGTATAAGATTTTCATGACAGATGCTTTACAACAGTAATATGCGCTCAGAATACGACCTGCAACAGCTCTCTGCTGCCACCTGGAGGGGAATGATTGTGAAACGGCATGAAATAAAAGCACTGAGAGCACAGACTTGCGCCAAGGCTCCCCAACATGATGATACCCCTACGAAAGGTGCCCCCAACACTTTATCATACAGTTACGCTCTTTGACCTTCTAAACATGTAGCATCTATTGGGATTCATGCTGCTATCGATCATAGTTGACTCAAATATTCACCTGAGCCAAAAGTCTGTAACCTTTTGACTTCACCTCAACATGCAAACAGCAGCAAAAACACAACCTCCTTCATGGAGGAATTTGTCTTTGTCAAAAATTGCTTTATAATGCTCAGAAAAATCCCAAGATCCTGGTTCTGGCTTTATCAATTATTAAGGGTTATGGGGGTAGTTTATCACAATTTTTCATCTTATTAGCAAAACGTCCTCCTTCAGTTAAAATCGGAAGTCTCAAGAAGTACCCCAGGATCTGGATGATGAACTAACTGAAATATAGTTTTGTTTCTTAGGAAGTACCCAACCTCTCAGAGATAACTTTTTAGTGATCCTGCTAAAACACGACTCATCAAACAAGCAACCAACACCTCCAAAAACATGCGAGCAAAGAATATAAACAAGTCAGCTGGCTGACTGTGTCGAGTAAAATCTGAATGTCAGGGCCTGAAATGAGATGAACCTTTGGTGTTATTGCACTTTATGCAATTAATATGACTATGGTTCAATAAAAAAAATCAGAATATACAACATGATACAACATGAAAAATTTGTGAGTTTTAGGCTGTCTTTTAACAACAACAACAAGAATAACACCACCACCAACAACAATAATAATAATAATGATAATAATGATGATGATGATAATGCTGATAACATTATTATTTTCTTTATCAGCGGCCCAGTCTTACGGTGACGTTTAATTGGCATTTTCAATGATATAGAATTCAGCTGAACTTTCCAAAAAAAACACAGGTTCAGCTTGTCATCACATCACTGGTTTGAATTTCAACCCACTCAGCTGCTGGTGATCAAGCATGAGCACACTGAACAACTGACCCATGTCACATTTTCAGCTCAGGCCGATCTGTCACAGCTTGTTTTTCCCTCACGATATGCTAAACTTCCTCTTTCTTCCCATGTCTACAATTTCACACCACAGCACCACAGGTCAACATATCAGCATAAACTGCAAACTGGAGCAAAATCACCAGAAAAGCAGCTGACTTGGCAATCAGCATGTAGAATGTGTTATACAATATTTAATGCCGATGCTTCAGGGGCTTCTTGTTGTGAGGCCTGCAATGATGTTTCAGACACATGACGTACACCTAATAACATACTTACCTGATGTCTGTCTGTTGAGAAACGCCTGTCCCACTGACCACACGTTGTCTGGATGAGTGAGTGGTGGATATGACTGCTCACATGGCGAGAATTTAAAAGGGATGAGGACGAGTTCAGGGGCATCCACACAGAAAGCGAATACTGCTCCAGAGAAAAGGTAAGATGATTTTGTGCTTTCATTCAGTGAGATTCAGTCTTATTCTGATTAAGGGAGTGGATTTTTTTTTTGTGTGTGTGCATATGTATTCTTTGGTCTTTTATTTCATTGTGCCTCATATTTTTATGCATTGTAGGACATCATGAAGCTCCAGACTATCATTCTGCTGGTCTGTCTTTTCAGGACCGGCTTTGCTCTCCCAGTGAGTCACATCTCTATGTTTCTTTATTATATTGCTCAAAGTATATATCTTTATGTATATATAAAAAAATGTTAACATTGCTTTTGCAGGTGCAGATTGGAATTCTTGCAAGCAACAGCAATGAGGTAACACCCAACCCCACCAACAACTGTCTTTGAATAGTTGCAACTAAATTGTAGGCTCTAATTCAACTGTGTGTGCTGTGTGTGCGTGTGTGTGTGTGCGTGTGTGTGCGCGCGCGCGTGTTCAGATCCTCAGACTGAACGGACTAACTCTTGCAGCACTCGGACAGGCACAGGTAGAGCCGAAGCTGCGATGCTTTTAGCCAACTGTCATCTATTCGCCATGTGTTCTCAATGTTTTAATGCAAATTATTTCATCCATTGTCAGAATAAAACACCTGAAATGCTGCATTTCTACTTTTACTCTTCAGGCATCTTCAATATTGCCACAGTTTGTGCTGCAGCAGCAGCAACAGCAGCCTGAGGTGTTGCTCAATCCACAGTTGGTGCACCTGAACCCTCAGATGGCCGGTCCTTTTGGCCCCCAGGGGCCCCAGCTGCTGGTCCCAACGCAGGGCAACCAGCTCACGCCAGTGTTTGTCCCCCACGGTCAGCAGGAGCAGCTTGGGGGTCCGCAGGACCCCAATGCACCCAAAGTCCCACAGATTGCCCAAAACCCTGTGCAGGTACATTGATAGATGTGTACAAATATTTTGTGCTGTCTTTAGAGATGCTGAAAGGGTCCTTACAGTTCAAGAGAGTAATCATTCGTCTGACTCTCCTGTAGATGTTTCCTCAGTTCCAGTACCCTGCGTATGGATTTCCTCAGCTCCCCAGACAGCAGGTACGAATTCAAACACAGATGAAAGCAGTTTATTCATGCCGGCCCCATTTTCAGGTTTCGAATGTGTTCTGTCACCCGCAGGGCTTCCCTTACTTTATGCCTCATTATGGCTTCCCCCAGCAGAGGAACCCTGTGGCGCTGCAGCCCAACAACGCTCAGCACAACCTGGAGAGAACCACGCAAAGGCCACAGCTCCCTCTGCAGGTGAGAGACGCGCAATGACCCCAACGGCGCAAAGACAAAGCCGTTTCACTCTACATCCGAGGAAAGCTGGCACAGCAGGTGACTGGACGTATGATAATTGCAAATGTTGAATCATGGCTGTGTGGATGCGGTGACACTGATCCAACGCTGGCAGCCTGTCTGGCCTCGGCCGATGAAATCTTAATACTCCAGTTACATTTCAGACCCGAATAAGTGATGACAAAGCATAACAAGTGAACTCACTACACTTCTTGTGCCTTACTGACACTGTCTGCAGGTTTTATTTTATTTCTTCTTAGCTTTTTGAAAATGATCATCGCGATACAAGTAGTGATTGTTCCGTTGTTTTATTTTACTGTTTGTTAATCCGTCTGATTTTGTGTTAGAGGACCCTGTGGATTCTAAGTTGCGTATAAATGTGAAATGTGCATACAGTTAGTAGTTGAAACCTGTTCATTTTATTTGCAGTACCGACCTTAAATCATTGGTGACTCATTTTTGCAATCTGATTTTGTGACTATTTCATGATAATTCAGCAAGCGTCCCAGCCAGATGTGCAGACAGAAAAAGTGAGTGCAATCCAAATAACTTTTTTAAATACAATTTTACAATGTCCAGCAGTTTCGTCTAACGGCTGTATGTTTTTTTTTTTTTTACTTAAATATAATAATCGACGTACGAAGACATGGCTACAGGGGACACAGAAAGAGTCAGCTACTATTCCTCCTGAGCCTCGCGGCGATGCATCTGGCCCTGGGATTGATGAGGTGCGATTAGATTTCATGGTTCTACATGTCATGTTATTACTGCAACGTAATGACTATGATTTATCTGGAATGTTAAAATCATTGTGTTTCTATTGCTTCTGCAGGGTCAGTCCACCTTCCCCTTCTTGTTTGAGCCTTAAATTTCACCTGGGAAATAACATCACAGCAACTCAGCAAAAACACATCGCGAGCCACCGCAAGCTCGCTATTGTGTGATGTGCATTTGCCCACGTGCAGTTTGTTTGTACTACAGTGTTTGTTGGAATTCTTTTCACCTTTTCTGCTCCTCTGTGTAGCCAAACATTTAATAAAGAACTTTGCCAGAGTTAGGTGTTTGTTATTGTCATTGTATTAATTCGAGTTTTACAGTGAAATGAAAAATGACATCAGTGATCTTGCGGCGTATCCGATATGAAGACGAACCCTTTCAAGTCTGATTAAAGACACTTCAAAGTTGCTGGTCCAAACTCAAAGCTGATGATTTCTCCCTGAGAAAAGTGTGAGATAAGAAATGTCCTTGATGCCAACTGGCCATCAGGCAGCTTAGTATTACTCAGCTGTCATGTTTTGCCTTTTAGACTTAGTGATCCTCTCCTGGAAATAAGAAAAGGAAGCAGGACGAATGTGCAACTATAATCTCATCTCATCTCATCGTCCTCCGCTTATTCCGGTTACGTGTCGCGGTCGTGCTGGAGCCGATCCCAGCTGACAAGGGGCGAACGGCGGGGTACACCCTGGACGCGTCGCCAGCTCATCGCACGGCCACATGAAGGACAGACGACCACTCACACTCGCACGCACACGTTCGGGCAATTTAGAGTAGCAATTAACCTCAGCATGCTTTTGGAGGTGGGAGGAAGCCGGAGTGTAAACTCCACATAGAAAGACCCCAGGCTGGGAAGTGAACCTGCGCCCTTCTTGCGATGAGGCAACGGTGTTAACCACCGCACCACCGTGTCGCCCACAGACGTAATATAAAAGTAAAGAAAAAAACAAAAAAAGAGAACTACACAAAAAAGATGAGTGGGGGTGTGAGTTAAAAATAATTAGGGTCACTGCATTTCATTGCTATCATCAATGACACTTTTTGCCTCTCGGACGTCGCCTGCATCTGGCAGCATGGCTCAATGTTCCAGGCTCAGCCATCATGAAACCAGAGTCAGGAGCCTCTTGAAACCTGTACTTGGTCTTCTTATGTACTGAAAGAATTATTTTTTATTGTTATTATTATTTTTGGTTCATTCGTGGTTGCATTTTCTTCCAGTTTCGCATTTCACTTTACAATCCAACTTACTGAAACTCATCAAATCTAAAGAACCAGACCAAGGTCACGATCGGCTACGCTGACGCTTTACGTTTTATTTATTTAATTGATGTAGTAGCCAGAATAGGTGGTTTTATTGAAATGGAATTATGTTGTTGTCTTTGTCAGAATAAATAAACATTTAAGGTCACCACTTTAGCTGTAGGAGGAAAACTAATCGTTTAGCATTTTTCAAAACAAACTAATTCAGATCTCTAGGGGGGAACCGCTGTCCTTCTTAACAACAATGACAGTATTTCATTGTAAGGAGGTTGTGAAACAATTAACTGGCCAACAGTTGTGTTCTGTCTTAACTTTTGCTATTATGAAACAGCTTGCTGCTTGTTATAATCCCCTGCCGCCCAACACACACCTCTTCCAAACATATCTCCTGTTACATGTCTTCAAAACTTGAGAAGTTCTCACTGGCTGGTCTCATGTGGCTGCCCAACACTCTCATTTCCAATCGCCAGGTCATCACAATTAACAAATAACTTTTAGATATAGAAAAGGGTAGCCAGACCGGGTCCCCATCTAACCCTACATCGCCACCTTCTGGTTTCATCGGCTCATTCTCATCAGGCCGAACACAAATGTAATTCAGCAAGAAAGACCGAAAACTGCTGCTCTGCACCTTTCTGTCTGTTCATTTCTATTCTGTCGCCTCAGAATCTGAACTCAGCCGGGGACCACCAAACTTTTCGCCCTTCCATGGTCTACGGGGGTGTAACAAAAGGATAAAAGTGAGAATGAACAGTTTAAAATAGGATGTTTGAAATCAACAACCGGCCTTTGAGGTGGTAAGAATTTTGCTTGAATGCATCACTAAATGTAAATAATGTAAATGTTGTTAATGCTAGTTAGCTTAGTCTAGTATAGTACAGAATATTATAGTATGGTATAGTATAACGTAGTTTGTATCATGTAGTTTGGTTAAGCTTAGGCTATAATTCAAATACCTATGCTGTCTTATTTGATAGTCATTGCATTGTCCAAACAACATTTACTTAACCACAACATAATAATAAGTAAATATAATAAAGTAAAAATGTGCCTGTTGCCACTGTAAATTAGATTATATTTTAACATACAAAAATAAATAATATTCACATGAGAGACGAGTGCTGTCAAAATTAAAGCTACAATACACAAGAACTGCCTGAGGAACCTGCATAAAAACAATATATTGGATTGAACTCTAAATAAAGCCGAACATATGTATGCGCTGAAACAGACCAGCTATTTTCATGCTGGTGGCACCAACTCAAGCGCTCAGCCTTTGCCCCTTCGCAAGTATGTGTGGTCCTTCGTCTGACGATACTTGTATCAGACGTCGAGCATTGAGACACACAACGTATTTCTCAACCCAGCGCTTGTAAGTCGTTCTTGAGTGTGTGCAAAACATTGTTTGCTTATGTCTTCTGGCTCTTGGCAAACCACACCCTCTAAAAACATTACAACCCGTAGTTCTGATGGCTAAAAATTATTTAGAGGGTGTAAATAGTGGAAAGTAACGATTTTAATTCAGGTGCCACACGTACTTGTTGAGTACAAGCGTGAGTGAATTACTGAAACATGAGAATCAGAGTGCTTTATTGATAGATCTTTTTTTGATCAATGAAGAAATGCATCATATGGGTGTTGTCTCTCAATTGCTCAAACTAAGTCCTTTGATTTGTAACCGTAAGACCTACTAATTCCATGTTTTCCATGCATGTTTTCAAATTTGCCAATACTGAAGGGCGGTTAGAAAAGAGAGCCGATCTAGCACAGTTTTTACGTTGCATTCTTTGAATGAATTTCTGAAATTAAATGTTTGGAATTTGGGAATAATGGACGTTAATTCTTGAATAAACACACACACATAAATGGCACAAATTGCACACTGACAGAGTGGTCCCCATCACTAATCAAACAAACAAAGGCGTGGAAGATTTCCTAATATTTCCCAACACTGCTGCATATGCTAATGAGATGACATCTGGTCCAGTATTGTATATAAAAAAAGACCTCATCATCAGAAAAGCACAACCTCCTCAACCATCTACTGCGAGACAGTCTGCTTAAGTTGCGAAGCCTTGACAGTAAGTTGATCATTCTTTATTGAACTTTTTTGATTCACTTGGACCAAATTCTTCTTCTGAGTGAGTCTGTATCTTTTTCTTTTTACAGGTGATCTCTGAAACCATGCTGAAGGTAATCTTGGTGCTTGGATGCCTCCTGAGCCTTGCTTTGGCTCATCCTGTAAGTGCTCATTTGCCTTGTTAGGTGATGATAATGTTGCTAGTCTTTCAAAGGCATTGTGAAACTTACAATTTGTGTATTTTCAGACGGAGAAGGCGCCCAAACGACTTGGCCGCTCAAGCTCCAACTCTGACTCCGATGAGGTGAATGTTTTTTTTTTGTCACACCACTGATTCTAAAAAAAAGAAATCTCTGGTATTTATTTGACAATGAATGCTTTGTCTGCGTGTGTGTGTGCGTGTGTGTGTGTGTGTGTGTGTGTGTGTGTGTGTGTGTGTGTTTGAAGCGACCCGGCTTTTCCCTGCCATCTCAACTGGAGAATCTCCTGAGGCTTCTAA
>CAAKHG010045482.1:31775-43959 GCA_901007715.1 Dactylopterus volitans
TGGTGGTTTTGAACTGTTCATATTGGCTAGACGTTACATGCCCCTTTATGGGTTAAGGTCAGCAGCGGGTGGCTGAAACAGAATATGAAGCTGTGGACCCATTGCAGCTCAGATGCAGGAGCGTCTCCTCCGGAAGACATGTTTGAGACGTAAGCCCTGCAGTGGTGGTGGCGTGGTGAATTCTGGGGAGCCAACTGATATGTTGAGATTTAAAAATCAAAATCAGATTCAAAGTAATTAGGAGGAGACAACAGGTACAGTCGAAATGGAATGTAACACTTTTAATGTACAACTGAAATGGATCCAGATCTTGATGATCATGGACAGAACTGAGATTAACCAGAAGTGTGAATGATACCAATGCAGAGCCAAAAGTCCTTTCATATCATGTTAATAATAAAAATAATATATATATATATATATATAGTTTTTTTTTTTTTGGTCTCTCAGTGCCACTTTTTAAAAACCTGTTTTCCAATTCAAATGTTACAACAGTAATGCTTCTCTCTCTGCCAACACATCAGAATCAGAATATTTTATTGTATTATACTTTATATTGCTTCTGTTGGAGATGCTCCATGCAAAAGTATAGCAAAAAGACTAGTAAGAGAGGTATTAAAAATGATACAAATGTCCACATAGGAATCAGCGATATATATATAGACATAAACAGAATGCAGAGAGCGTCCTCTGAGTAATGCAAAGCAATAACAATATGTAAAGCAGGACTATTCCGGACTACAGTATGTATAAAATTGACATTCTACGCAGATTAACAACAGCTCTAGTGTAGCATGCCGAAAAAGTGTCCTCACAATGTGAGCCGCTGCAAAGTGCAGAAAATTTATACAATATGCCTAATATGTACCGCCCAGGCTGTAGAGAGGGAATCAAAATGCACCAGCATCATCCATCTAGAGGAGGCTTAAATGAAAATGTATTCTACAATATTCCTCACTCCGTTATTTCAAATCACATATCTTGATGCTCGTTTCACGCTTATATTTTGGATCGCTGGGGCGTCGATGCATTTTTGCAGTCCAGCCATTAGAATGCACATTGTGTTTGTTTCATGTTCAGCTGCATACCAGTACGTTAGGTCACGAGTCGATTAGTCAGCAGTGGCCAACGACCTACGGTCCACACCTTTGCTCTGAAACAAGCGTGCAACTGCCAAGATAATCTATTAATGAATGCCTGCAACCAAAGCAAGCAAACGCGTGGCTTCTAATTTCCCAACATGCCTGCGTGTGGATTGCACAAAACAGATTTTGGATGCCTGTTTGCTTTTTAAGGCCATTGTCACGTTACAAAACGTCTCAGGTGTCCCCATGCCAGCTGTGATTGGCTGAGAGGGGCTATAAATGTCGCACTGGGCAGACTTCACATTAATTGCGAATATCGCAGCACCACTTGTGTACAAAGACATCGTCGGCTGAATATTCAGAGAAGGTATTCCACGGGATGTTTGGTTTAAGCTGCAGCGGCAGACATTTTACAGTTATTTGTGAGTTCGATTGTGGTTTGATTCTCTTGTCTTGTGTTGTTTTTTTTCAGATGCAGGCACTACGCGTGAAGATTGCTGCTCTTGTCGTGGTCATGGTGCTGGTCTCGAGCTCTTTGGTAAAACAGCCTCTCTCTACCCAAATGTAGCTACTACAGGGACACGCTTACTGTCTTACTGTCTGATGAACCGGTTTATTAAAAAAAAAAAAAATTTCTCACTTTTGAAGGCTCTCCCTGCCCATGTGATTGAGAAGCGCTCAAGTGAAGAGGTCAGTAAACACAAGGATGTAGATTACACTGATTGTGCGCGTCCATGTTCTACGCAACTATATCAGAAATATACGAGACGCTACGAAATAACGTCTTCCATACCATATTTTTCAGAATTACTTTCGTCAGCCCTTCCCGACCTTTGTGAACACCAACAATGGCTTACCCACATCCCAGCTTGCTGAGCTGCTCCAGATTGTGACTCTGCTCAGGGCACTGTTGCAACCGGCTGCTGCAGATGCAAATGCAAATGGAAATTAATGATGTGACAATGCTCTGCAAATGAAAATGAAAGCAATAAAGAAGCTTTAAAATGAGCTTATGTCTTTATCTTTTTTTTTTATCTGTGCATTTACTTAAAACTATATGTCTGGTTGCTTTGTTTTAAAATCGTAAAATAGAATGCAATTTTGAGTATACTGTGGACACAAACCCTATTGTGACAAAATATATCAAATGTTTAAATAACAAATAATATTGATATATATCTGACCATGTAATAACCACTCGCTGCTGGTGGGGTGGCAGGTTTTGCTGGGCAAACACTCACTGACATAACACTATGACCCCCGACAGGCGAAGTGAAGAGCACTGATTATCTGGTTATCGTGGCATCTGTCAGTGGGTGGGCTATATTAGGCAGCAAGGGAATATTTTGTCCTCAAAGTTGATTTGTTCGAAGCAAGAAAAACGGGCAACCGTCGGGATGTGAGCGACTTTGACAAGTGCCAAATTGTGATGTGTAGATGACTGGGCCAGAGCACCTCCAGAACAACAGCTCTTGTGAAAGTGCTTCCGGCCTGCTGTGGTCAGTACTTATCAAAACTCGCCCAAGGAAGGAAAACTGATGAACCAGCGACACGGTCATGGATGGGGAAGTCTCACTGATGCACCTAGGGAGCGGAGGCTGGCTTTGCGGTCCGATCGGACAGATAAGCTGCTGTGCTGACAAAGTTATGACTGGCTCTGATAGAAAAGGTGTCGGAGTGCACAGCCTGTCGCACATGGGGCCGTGTCGCTGCAGACCAGTCAGGGTGCCCATGTGGACCCCTGTCTACTGCTGAATGTGCCAAAAATGGGCACGTGAGCATCACAACTGGAACACAGACCCGGAATGTAATGAATCACATTTTATTTTCCATCACGGGCAATGGCCTGCCTGGTGTGTGGCTCACCTAGGGAACATATGGCACCCGGATGCACTCTGGGAAGAATGCAAGCCGGTGGAGACAGTGTGATGCTTTGGGAATGTTCTGCTGGGAAACCTTTGGTGCCGCCATTCATGTGGATTTTATTCTGACACGCGCAAACCTTCCAAAGCAATGCTGCAGACAATGCATACCCTTTCATGGAAACGATATTCCCTGATGCCAGTGGTCTCTTTCAACAGAATAATTTGCCATGCAGCAAAGCAGAATTGTTTCAGGAATGTTTTGAGGAACAGAACAAGTGTTTCTTGGCCTCCAAATTCCCCAAATCTCAATCTAACTAAGCATCTGTGGGATATGCTGGGCAAACAAGTCCGATCCGTGGAGGACTTGGACTCCGATCCATGGAGGCTGTGGTATCTGGTGAGTTTTTACCACGACGTTTTTACCACGACTCACCTGCAGAAGTCTAGTGGAGTCCAGGCCTCGATGGGTCAGAGCTGTTTTAGCAGCAAAAAGGGTATCTACACAGTATTACGTATGTGGTCATAATGTTTTGGCTGATCAGGGTTTTTTCTCACAAAAAAATCCCAAAAAACGCCATCAGGGGCAACAGTTTATGTTAGATATGCCATCCTCTCAACCTATTCAATATATCTGATTGGCATGTGCCTTATACTGCTACACTATAATAAATAGTCGTTCGTTGTCATGATTTCAGTCTATGTATGAAAACATAATGATTTTAATTTTTAGACATTTTCGTCTACACCATACACATTAAAACAAAATAAACAAAAAGGAATGAGATAGAATCAGCTGTGATTTTTTTATCATCTGATTTAAACTGCACTTTTTTCATAGATATGTACAATTTTCATTAACAAAAGCAAGACTGGCTTCTTTGGAACACATGGAGACCGGAAATAGTGGCCAAATCCTACTCATCCAACAAATAAATAATCCAAAAGAATTACAGATAATCAATCAACTGACATGCAAAGAAAACACCCCGATTAAAATGCTATTTTCCATAAACCACTTACCCACCACAAGCATGTACTTGTCTTTGTTTGAGTTTTAGAGTGTAAAACTGAATGTAAACAGTTATGTATTTTCATTTGTGCTTGTTACAACTCCGCACTACAGGTTATTTCAAGTTTTTCAGTAATCTTTCAATAAATCTTTGTGAGTCATATAGAAAACAGACATAAGTTTAAAAACACTGCCCTCTAAATTTGGTGATTTAGCATATTTTTGGTGTCTTTGGGACTCACACTTTAATCAAATTTAGTTTTTTATAAAGCTTGACTGTGGACAATCATTGTCAAACAATGAAACAATGAAACAATGAAACTCACAACTTATGAGACACATTGTGTCTCCAGCACAGCAGAGCACAAGAAGATACCTGTTGCCAAGATGATTAAAACCTGCTTGTCATTTATGTGACAGGTTCTCTTATTTTTGTTCCTGAGGGAAAAGCTTTTTTTTTTTTTTTTTTTCCCTACTTCACTGTCATTTTGTTTGAGTGGGAAAGCCAAATGAAAAAAAAAATCTTGTCTTTTATATAACAGGTTCATTGCACTTTCTTTTTAATGATAACAGTTTTAGTGTAGATACCAAGGACTGCTGTATTTTGTTCCATTATACCTCAGCCATCTGGTTCAGTTTAGAAATTAAAACAATAAAAAAGTTGAAATGAAAGATTAAAACAGGGCACTGGCATCAGATCATAGCGTTTTCGATGGATACGGAGGAGATAAACGAGGTTCACCATGAGTACACAGCATGATTACCGTATTGGTCTCTGGGAAACAATTTAGCAACTATTGTTTGGTGGCAATATACCGTGTCTCTAACCAGCAGATATTACTGTTTCACAAATATATCGCGTTTCAATCTCCCAGCGATCCGCCGGCAAACTTCCACATCACGTATTTGAAAATGTTTTTGAACAAGACTGAAAGACCGTTGTCTGTGTGTGTGTGTGTGTGTGTGTGTGTGTGTGTGTGAGTGCTGTACAAATTGGTTCACGCAACTCGGCTTGGGTTTTAATATTCTAACCTCGAAGAGGATTATAAACAGGATGTTGACCATGTTGCAAAAACACAGTCTAGCCCGATACTGAAACTGTTCACGCCTAGTTGGGTCTTTGTGTGCGCGGCGTGCGACGACACAGACCACATCTGGGATGAGGTAACACCTTCATATTGCAAACGCAATGTGGGCACGCCAACGCTGTTTAAAAGCTAATGGGATATCGTGCTCAGGGTGCACATGCTTGATATTCGATCCATTATTCAGCTGCTTTGCACTTGAACTCTGCTGCGGCGGCGCTCACTCGGCTTCTTCTGTCAAGAGACTCAAACTGCAGCTTCATGCCCAAGATGATGCTTATCCTTCTGATGACTGTCTACTTAATCCACTCTCCTGTAGCTGTAAGTACAAAATTAATGCTGCCTTTTTGTTTAAATTTCTAACAACTTGCATCAAGATCTGATTTAGTATTGCTGTGGGGTTTTTTTTTCTTTTTTCTTTCTTCTCAGAACTGCCATCGCTATCATAGCAGTGATTCGGACAGTGATGAGGTAAGAATTCATTGCCATCATAGCAGCGAGTCTGACAGTGATGAGGTGAGCAGTGAAGTGAATTCTGTCATTTATCAGACAGTGACAAAAATCAAATCAGTTCGTTTTTGAATTCTATTTTACAAGTTTTTTTTATTGCGTCCTGCTGCAGAGAGTCAGCCGCTGCCCCTGGTTCCGGCGCTGGCCTTCCTTGCCTCTCTGGCCTCTGTTTCCACGTCTGCGGCCACAGCCGCCGCCCGCTCCCGTTCCACCTCCAGCTCCGACGCCGACCCCGAACCCGGGCCCGGCTATGAGCACGGAGAGCCCGCGGGGAGACAACGGATGATCCGCCCCCGATAAGAGACACGGTCCTCACTGAAGCACAAGTGTGATGCTGATTGTGCTTCCTCACCATAAAGAAGTGATGGCTGGTTCTGCACTCGTGCAAACATATAACAGTGTTTTGTTCATGTCAAATTTCGGTAGCTCCTGAAAGAGCTTCCTAAACCCGACGTCTCTCTTCAAAGTCATCTCCTCTTTTTACTGTTTTAATTGTGTTCCTTTCATTTCATATAAAAAAAAAAAAACCAGGAGGTCGTTGTGATACATTATGATTTAGAAAATGCAAAACTGAGACAGCCACTCAGTGGAGGTGTAATTACGAGTTTTGTTGAGGGCTGGGCGAGGGACGCCGGCGGGTGGATGCTGACGGTGCCACATCCAGTCACTCCGCCATCGCCAGATCAACGCAGCTTAAGAAGGGGATGAGTGTTGAGCCTTTAATGCCTGACTCTTTGCTTCAGCGCTGGAGTCTGTCAGACTGAGTTTTTCACCACCACTCAGTCTCTTGACCAATATTCCCATTCAGCGCGCCTAACCATCACGTTGCCGCTGCGTCTATCCACTGAAATATTGACGTTTAATATACACCTGTGGGCCAACAGCATCCTCAAAATATAGAGTGGTTTTTCAATAAGTAGCCGAATTACAGTTCTCCTCTGTAGAGCGTCGATCGTGAATGTAATCTGTTCTCAAAGTTTCTGCTTCTCGTGTGTTTTGACTTGGCGACTTTAATAAATTGTGCGAACAGGAGACAGGTGGGGCGCGAATGAGTCGTACACAAATGAATGGCAGGTTTTCCTTGTTTTTGATCGAGGTTTGATTGCAAGACGAATGTGGAGGCAACATCGGCGTTATTTTATTGGTCTTGGATTAACAACGGCATCTGCTGCGCACTGATGATGAATAGCTGAGATGCGGTTGTTGACCAGCTTGTTGCCGTGGCCTGATAATGAGGATGAATACACGAGCAAACATCAGCTCTGCGTCGATGCAGCATCCCTTTGAAACTGTGTGTCTCGCTGTCTGTGTGCCAGACCAGCTTGTCATGTCACACTCCAAAAAAGAAGCCTCATTATCGCTGTATTAATAAAGGAAAATCACGGTATTTTGTCACACCTTCCAGCTAATTTACTTGTCATTTTGTTCCACATTGTTGATCATTAATTAGTGACTGTACAGTGTAAACGTCAACCTCATTTGCCACTGTAAGTTGTGCGTGTAACCCGCCAGAGCGGACGACTGTCCAGGCTCATCGCTCCTTTTACTTCATACTCGTTTACTTCATGACAAACAGCTCACGTCAATATCACGTAAACATGGTGATTTTCAGCTTTATTTTTGAACATCGGTTCGTTCTATTCAACATATAGCTGGTGAGCATAAGAGTGAGTGATTGTCTAAGAGTTTTGGCCAGCTCCAGTAGAGCTGTCTCACACCTGTCTCTCACCTGTCTACGGCATCGCTCCCACTCTTGATGCATGCTGGGACATGCTGCGATTCTCAAGAAGACATAATTAATAATGAAAAAGAGCTTCTTTTTTTTTGGGTTAATATTTAGATGTGATGTGAACTACTTTATATTACTTTTACTGAAAAATATTTCAGCAAAAATTGCATTTGATGCCAAAATTGGCTTTCTGAATAAAATTACATTCGTGAATTGCTTCCTTTCTCTGTCTCTTTGTTTTCCTACGTTTTCCTCATTTCATCCTGTTTCCTTTGGATGCATCTGCTAATTGCACATGTTTTTGTTTCAAGTGACGCAAATATGTCTCCCACTGACTTGCTATGTTTTGTTGTCTGCACATTTCATTCATTCTATGTTTCAGTGGTTACAAAGTGTCTTCACTTACCTGATTTCTCGAAGTGTTTCTAAAAATTCTAAAATTCCTTTCATCCCTGTTTATGTTTTGGATTTCTTTCTGTCTTTCTTTCTTCCTTTCTTTTTTTTTAAATGTCTTACTTACAGTTTTTTTTTTTTTTTTACCCCCGCCCCTTCCCACCTTTACACCCCCATCCCACTTTCATTGCACAATTGCACGCATTTGGTTTGACCACTGGAAGTGAGACAATGACATCAGCCGCACCCACATGTCTGAGCAACGTGAAAACCAGCGTGCCTGGGTGCTTCTGTGTTTGTTTATTAATTTCCGCAGACATTACAGCATCATAATTGAGGTGAAACAGGCAGTTTCGGGAATTCAGCAGATTTTCTTTGGTTTCCGCCGTGTTGCTGCATCCACATGGCAAGATTAGCTTGAATGTGTCTCTTTCCTCTGTCACGTGATTGGCTGTTTCACCTTGTGAGGAGCACATAAGTCGATGCCGCCTCTCGTACGCTTTCATTGAATTTACTGAGTTTAAAGAGGAGTTCCCTTGAAAGCTCCTTGATTCTGTGCAAAACAACTGAAAACGTGTTGATTTTGTTCAGCTGTTCTAAAATGACAATAACAATTTTACTGTCATGCTTTACCGTAATGGTGTCAGGAGTCCCTGTAAGTAAACTCGTTTATGTCTTTTGCCAACATGTTAAAAACTATTTGCTTTTTTAGTCACTAGTTTCTTATCTTTTTACGTGCATTAGAACGTTCATCGATCTGCTAATTTGACATGTGCCTTCTTTTTCAGGTAAGCCCCACTGTAAGGTCTCCCCTGCTATCACAAGGAGGGGTCACTAATGTCCCAAACCAGGAATATGAAGCTCAGACCCCAGCCCCACTCTCCCCTGATGTGGAGCAACCACAGCCCGAGGTCCCCCAGCAGCAAAATCCTCAAGCTGGCCAACACTTCCTGCCTTCACTGCAGTACTTCACCTGGCCTCCACTAGGGGGCATCCCACTGGTTGTCCCTCTCCAGCCAACTGTCCATGGAGCCCAGCCTGCCAATCAGCTGACACACCAACAGCAGCCTCTGGTAGGACATCTAATAAGGAAAAAAAAATACCCTTTTGTAAAATTAAATTTCAACTTTGGTCTTTACATTTTCTGAAATGCTTTTCTAAAAATTGCACAGCAAGCATGAGTATGAGAGCACCATTCAGCATGTGCTTGTGTCACTGTTTTCAGGTTTTCCCCTCTTATGGATACTTCCCTCTTTTCTCCTCTCCATACAGGAATCAACTGGTGAGATATTATTAAAAACATACTCTATAAGAGGTTGGAGACAGACTGTTCCATGCATCAAATAGAAAACTCTCTGTGTTGTACTTTACATAGGAAAAAAAATTACCTGGGGGATGGGATGTGTCTTTGATGTATTTGTTTTTTTCAATATTCTTTCTTCTTACATGAGCTGTCAACATGCATGGAAAAGAACTGTCATAACAGAAGATGTGATATAGATAAAACAGTCTGCACTTTTGATCAACCTGTCAGAACCTTTATGATGCTGGCAAAAGAATTTGGATGCGTCACGTGAGAGACACACGTGAGGAACAGATTGTAACGGACTGATGTTAAAGGTCTTAGATATTTTGGAGAACGCTGATCAGAATAACAAAACATTTTCACTCAGATGTCAGGTGTTTCTCTCTCTCTCTCTCTCTCTCTCTCTCTCGCTCTCCTTCTTCAAGTTCTCCCCATATGAATTCCCAATGATTCCTGAAGCCGCTCGCCCCCAAACTCGAGAAAATCAGCCCCCAAACGCACAAGTGTCACCCGGAGAAACACCGTCTGGACCTGCTGCTGCAGCAGATGCGCCTCAGCCGCAGCAACAACAGGTGTCTGTTAAGCTGAAATTGGCAGCAGTGCCAATATAACTGAGTGTTTTTATACTTAACTATATATGGTAAAGCGAAAATTGCTTTCTGCTCTTTCAAACCACAGAATCCCCAACTTGTGTACGTGCTCCAGCAAGCAATGGTACCTGAAGACTTAATATAACATAAATAAATGCCGTGTCTGATTTCGTTTTCTGTCACGATGGTTTTTTTTTTTTTAAATTTTTAATTTACTTTCTTCACTGTCATTCATTCCTAGAACTCTCCACTTGGAAGTGTCAGCTCAGAGGAGCTCGAGGTAAAACGGTCCTGATTTTTATCTCTCGGCTTGTTCAAACAGCCAGCTCAGCAAACTCAGTGATCCCGTCGATTATCCAGTTGTTCCGTCTCTGCGTCAGTATCTTGTCTTTCATTCTCTGTTTCAGATGGCAGGTAAAATGAGCCGGCTGGGCGTGTACGTGCCGTCTGTTCTCACAAACCCGCCTGCAGGTGCTGCTCTGCCTGTAAGCCGGGCCGCTGGCTTGGCAAACGCAGGAGAGCCTGACGCCCTGTCAACGCCGTCACCTCAAGTCCCACAGACACAAGGTCTCAATCAAGCATCTGGCCCGATGGTGCCTAATGGTGCTGCTGCTGGTCTGAAGGGACCCGCCCAGGCCACCGTCCAAACCCCAGTTTAAAGCCAAACCCCAACCAACACGGGGAAATGCTGTCTCAGACTGCCGCCGCCAGGATGGCTAAAACACACAGTAAACAGCACTAATCTCCTCTCGGGAAACCTGTAGATTAGCAGTGTGTTCAGTCAGATTTTGTTTCGTTGTTTTCAAAACATTCTTCTTTCAAAACATTTTACGAAGTGTGAGTTAACATTATTGTTATTGCTTTTTTTTTTTTTCATTATTGTTGAATATAAAATAAAAATCCATCCATCAGGGAGAGTCCTGTTTCCCCTTTTTTAAATCATGTGCGTCCGTTGTGTCTAACACTGAAAATCAATATCTTAAGTTAATAAGGCAATCTCATTGCCAAAGTACACAACCACCATTGCATAGCAATATTAGGCTTAATAAAATGGCTGAGAGGACCTTGACCATTGATATGAAATATTAATTCAGTTTCCTACGTATGTGATTTAATTGGGACCTTGTCCTTGACTTGCCTCCCTCAGTGACACCCTCCTCCATGTTCAAACTCCGAGAAACATTCAAAGCCGCCCTGCCACGGTCATTGCATGTCAGGAAACTATCCTTTGATGGTTCTTTTACAGTCATTTTCCCCGGAAAGTTGAAAGAGTCCGCAGAAAGTTGGTCTACTTGAAGTCACGCTGACTCTTTTAAAGAATTACCCCTCTGACCACCGACACCGTAATTTCAGAGTGGCTCATGGTGGTTTTTGAAATTTCATGCCAAGACATCTCCCTCCCCGTTAGCTGATTTTTGGCCAAGTGTAGCAGTAGTCTCCAATGACTCACATACAACGTGCGCTGATAGTCTGACACTAATTTAAACCATTATACTGTATATCAAAGAAAAGGTGGAATTAGGCGATTGTACATTGTGACCGTAATGCTCAATAATTTGCCCAAACATAATCAGCCATTAAACATTAACTGTTATGATGGGAATTCCGTTTTTTCACATTTTGAAATCACCCAGCTTAATAAAGAACAAGCCGTGACAGCTACTGCGTATGTATGTTTGTTGGAAAACGATTCACTTTGTGTTATCCTGGATGAACGTGGCTCCCGTTCGTTCTCAGGGCCAGGTGCTCCGATGGTGTGTGAAAATGTTGGCTGATGAAACGTGTCATTGTGGGATCGAGTTTGATTAATGTATGCCTCATGCCAATAGTGTGTTATGGGCTTAAACAAAGAGATGCAGCTGAACATTCCTTGGCTCATCACGACACCTGTCAATGGGTTGCTCGTCCTTTGTTTTGTCAGCGAATAAATAGCAGTCGATCTCCCTCTCTCTCTCCAGTCTCCGAGCCTTCCCTGCGCCATCCTTCCATACCTGTGTGCTGCTAAACCTGACAGGTAATTTTTTTCGACGACTAATATCGTGCGTTGCTTCTGAGAGGGATTTAGAAAATAATGCTCGTTTTAAATTCTGCTTGCAATGAATACCATTGACTCACAAAAGACTCTTTTTGACAGCTTCACTCAAAATGAAATTCGTGCTGCTGGCTGTTTGCATCCTCGGGACGGCTCTCTGCGCCCCAGTAAGGGAAATCTCTACTTCCTCCGCCTCCATGATTTCTTTCATTGCAGGTTTTGCAGCATGAGATTACGTTGACTGTAAAAAAGACAGAGCAAGGTTCAATGTCTTATCATACGGTCCTTATAGAGTCCCAGTCGAGGCACTTATTGCTGCATATTTTATCAAAAAATATAATTTGTCTGTGTGCACTGACCTGCATTCCACCGACCCCACAGTATTCTCACCTCTGTATTCTCTTTTTGCAGCCGCTGATGTACATGGAGTTTGACATCCATCATGCTCCCGTTGAGGTACGGATCACCTTTTCCACACCGTGGCACAACACACACGCACGCACACACACACACACATACACATACATACACACACGCGCACACATGCGTACACACATGCACAAGGAGAAAAGAGAAAACA
>CAAKHG010045483.1:4475-25508 GCA_901007715.1 Dactylopterus volitans
GACCTGAAATCAGTGTCTGGGACATTTTACGCCGTCCTCTCCGTCCTCTCCGTCCTCTCCATCCTCTCCGTCCTCTCCATCCTCTCCATCCTCTGGTATGTCGTTTTAGAACATTAGAACATGCTCATTTGAAGGTCATTATTTGTCAGGGCAGCATTTAGACTTCTGTTTAGTCCCCCCCACCACCACCACCACCACCACTTTGCCCCCATCCCGCTTTCTGTTGGGTTTAAAAAGTTAAATTTAGCTGCAATTGAAGAAACAAATGGTCCAAAAAAAAAGGTTTTCTTCAGAAAAAGTCCTGAAAGAGTTTGCAGTGCAACTGTACAGCATCCTCTCCTCTCCATATGTGTTAAACAAGCTGAAGACACCAACCATGCAACTGCTCATGCTTTATTAAGCAAAGCTCAGCAGAGCCCCGCTAAGCTCGCGCTCCACAGCAAACCGGGGCCCTCTGCTGGCAGCCCTCCGCAGCTGCAGTCATGTTATATAGGTCACAGCACTCATCGCAGAGCTCTTCTGGGCTTTCTGTACGACATGTTTATCTGTGAGGAGACTGAGGGGATCAGAGGCAGACAGAGCTTCACGCCAGTGCCCATGATGCACTGCAGTGAGCAGCAGCCTCTCGCCCGCTGTATGAATGCCAGGGATTGGGGGTTGGGGCTGCTGTATGTGTGACACAGAAAGAGAAAATATATATACAGATACATGTATGTATCTGCTGTCAGAGGGCGTGCTGCGTGATGCTGTCTCACAGCACTTTTTTATTTGAAAAAAATTACAGAGAATATCGGATGACCAAGAAACTCAGCCCAGTTAGCTGCCTTCACCCATATGCCGGCTACTTTTACATTTTCTCCTTGAAGCCTCAATCTTTCAGCTACTCACACTTATACATGAAGCTGAAAAACAGCAGCAGAAAAAAATCCCCTGCAGGCGGAATTATGCAAACAGCATCACACCACTTCCTAAAATCTTGACAGTTACTCACTCGCAAAATGGAATATTGAGACATGTGCGTTACCTTTAAAGGTGCCATCCAGTATGTAACACTGTGAGATTAAATAATCCAAAAAATCTACGTCTATCACACCAACTGTTTCCAGGATTGTTGACTAATCAGCATCGGTGTGTTTCATCTGGTCACCTGTCAGCGGCATCATAACCTCGTTAGCCACCAAGTTAATACATACACACTGAACATTGCATATCATACATTGCAGATATGTTAGCATCGTGGTCCTAAAGTTTTTTGCAGTACAATAACGGCGCTGGGCCACCTCACAGCTGAATTCATTAAAAAAAAAAGTGGTTGGCCAGCTGCTCATCGTTGGCTAGAAGGTTATGTTAGCTAAGAGCTATTTCATTGGAGAGTTACAAAATGTGAACGATGCACTTTAAATGCATTACTTTGTTGATAAACATGAGTACTTGTTGTTGGTTATCGAACAAATAAAGACAACAAATCTCATGCGGCAGCGTCCAACTACATTCATTCGCATTGTCTCCATATGTTAAATGTGCTCTTGGGTTTGGTGTCCGTTCATCCGCTGGTGGCATTATTAGTACACCATCACCCCTTTTTCAGTTTTTCAAAGAGTGCACATCAACATATGACCCGCCATGTACATGAAGCGTAAAAGCCTGTTTGCATCCTTTAAAGTGAACACAAACAAAGCCCCACATGTCTGAATCACTCTGTTTTTCTGTTATTGATGGTTTTTCTCCTGATAGTTTGTTGTTGTTGTTGTTGTTGTTTTTCTGGCTGCCTGCTTGTGGGCCCCATCTCGCATGCCAACACACACTCACATTCACACAGATGGACAAATAGCGCGTCTTTATGAGGAGCCTTCACGCCGTGACTTTCTGGCCACATTCCTTGACAGCCACTGCATGCCGACCCACTGACTCCTGCAACCGCTGCTTCCAGTTCAGGTCTAAATCTGCCGAGCCAACCTCAGTGAGGGTGTGCACTCCTTAAAAGTGCTTTCAGTGGCAAAAATCAGTCATTAAAAGTGGTCATCATACATTTATTTTAAGTGCATTTAACAGAGAGAGCAAACTCTCAGACACCTGCACAGAAATGATTTTTCAGTAAGTCCACTAGAGGGAGACAGAGGGTGGCAACTGGAACCATGACAGTGGAAAGCATCCAAGAACTTATTTTCTTTTCACTTTTCTCACATCCAGATCAATCAATCGATCACCCCTGCCTTCTCACCACATTAATCTGTAAATATGTGTATTTTTTTTAAAGGCTTAGCCACCAATTTCCTCAAACAAGTGGACACTGCAATATGGTAATTGCTACATGGAGTGTGTGCGTGCGTGCGTGCGTGCGTGCGTGCGTGCGTGCGTGCGTGCGTGTGAGATAATCTGATAATCTTAGTTAGATTATCAGTGCCACCAAATCAAGTAGTCCTTTTCTCATGGGTATTCAGAAAATTATATCAGTGAATTAACAAACATCACAAACAGCATAAGAACAAACATATATTTGATACTCTGGTTAGTATTTTTCATTCGTGCAGGATGAACTCAAAACTAATTATAGTGGCTGCGTTCATCCTGGTGAACACGTCGCCCCAACCCCAACAATATGACTCATTATGTGGTTTCCTGCAACAAGGGAGGACAATGGAACAGAGGAATAGAATTTAACGGGCCACCTACGAGTCCATTATTGTTTTAGCCTCCACTAATATGGTGACAAAAGGACAAATCTGGTAGATTATTGAATTTAAGATTCATAGAAAATGTTTTCATAAGTTTGGGTTCCTCATTTTATCTTCTCTTTTAATAACAATGGAAGAGGACAATAAATAACAGGGATCCAAGCAGCAACTGTGTATGAAATGGATCGAGCATGTAGAAAATAACAGTCAGTCCCTAGTTTACCTGTTTGACGTGCTCGGTTCTCTTTGTGCTTTTCTATTCCCGTCTGAAAGTACACGCCCATTGTCGTCGGCATCCTAACTGTTTTCCAGTGTGCTGTCTGGGAAGTGGGTGGGCTGTTTGCACCCTGAGGAAGTCAACAGCTTTCTTCCTGCTTTTTGTCGCCTCTTTCTTTTTTCATTATTCTGTATATCTGAGGATCTCCCCTCCTCTCCTCTCTCTGCCTCTGACCAGACCATGGCGGAGTACAGCTCTCTGCTCAGCGATCTGTCTGAAAACATCACCAATGAGGACTTGGAGCAGCTCAAGTCAGCCTGCAAGGAGGACATCCCTGAGGACCAGAGCAACAACATCACCTCCTCCAAGGAGTGGTTCAGCTACCTGGAAAAGAATGACAAGCTGGCGCAGGGTGAGAGACGCAACTGGTCTGAGCATTGCACACACACACACACACACACACACACACACACACACACTGAGCAGATCCTTTAACCAACTCTCCCATGCAGATAATTTGTCGTACATCGAGCACATCTTTGAGATTTCGCGGCGACCAGACCTGCTGACGAGGGTGATCGAGTACCGCACCACAGTGCTGAAGATCTCTGAGGACGACGAGATCGACACCAAGCTGACACGCATCCCGTCCGCCAAGAAATACAAAGGTGACACACACTAACGTTTGACTCGTGTCACCCCGGGGGTGACAGGGTCAGTCATGTTCTGCCCACAAGTGGCTGGAAATAAAAATGGCTGAGTGTCCGGTGCCTTTTCTTACTCAGGCATCAATTTAAGGGGTCCAAACATGAACAGTGCTGGAAGTGGTTTCAAACACTGACACACGGGTGGTTTTGGCTCCAGTTCCAACATGGGTTTGTCTTTGTAGTTGTTGTTGGGCCTCAATATTCCGCTGCGTCTAATTTTGGATTTACAACCTTGCATTTTTCTTTGATTGTGAATCGAGGAAAATACACATGTTGCTTCCTGTTTGCTCAGTCCGCAGAACTCAGCCTGCCACGGCTTTAGAAAACACCCCCAAACAGGCAAAACACAAGCGAGTCAAGAGGAAAAAGTCATCAAGAGAAAATATGCTGCAAGCACAACAACAACAACAACAACAACAACAACAGCAACGGAAGTGTCTCCAGGAGACACTTAAAAGTGACCATCACTTTGTCCATTGTTCCCATGGTGTGCGACTCCATACTGAAGTCTTAGTTTTGGAAAATGGGCTAAATATGGGTGTTTGATCACATGGTTCAGATATTATTACAGATGTCTGTTATTACAAAATATGCATATTGACAAATACACACAAGTAATAATGAAACACAATATGGAATATGGTAAATTGTGTTCTCACTATGTTAATTTATGCCCCATTTATGCTGTTAATGACCAGTGGACACGTTTGAAGCAGTGTAACCGGGAGCCACAGGGCACCGCTCAGAGTCCAAAGTTACCCTGAAGAAGAGGAAAATACTGTAGAAGAAGAACGTAGTGATACTGGAGGAGGACATAATTATATACCTGTCAGGAGAGAAGCAGAAGCAGAGGTAGAGATGGTGGTAGATGGTGCAGCAATGACATCACCTGCAACAGGAGGACCGGGGTGGCAAACTGACAACGAATGCCGTTTATTGCACTCGTCGATGTCCGCTGGCGTGGTTGCACATCATCGCTGCCCACCCACGGCTGCTGGAGGCGCCGCCCTGTTGGTCCACGTCAGTATGTTTTCAGATGACGTTAAACCAGAGTGCAGATTAAAGTCGCCATCCACACATGGACACGCCTCTGAGCGGCGGACGGTTGAGGAGGCTGAGGTGTGTGTGTGTGTGTGTGTGTGTCTGCTCTCTTTGACTCGTTTTGCACTCATTTGTTATGCCTCTTTCTCTCTCTCTTTTTCGTATTCCCTCTCTCCTCCCCCGCTGACCCGCCTCCAAGACATCATCCGCCAGCCATCCGAAGATGAGATCATCAAGTTGGCTCCTCCGCCTAAAAAAGTGTGAGGTCGCGACCCCTAGCCATGACCTTTGCACCTTGATTTCATCACTCCTGGCACTCCAATCAAACCACCCAGCGATTCTGACCAACAACCCTTCACACCTCACTCTCCAATCATCTCCCCCGTTTCCCACCGCAAACACGCGTGTTCAGCCACCCGTCCCCCAGAATCCCCCGAGCCCATCCTGCACTAACACACGCCGTTAAGACGCAACCACACAGGCCGCCACAGACCAAGCAACCAATCAGATTGTAGCGATGCAACTGTTTCCACCTCTTCCTTTGCTGACGGAAGATGGGGAAACTATGGAAAAAAGATATTAAAAGAAGAAATCTGGAGCTGGACAGACAGCATACATGTGCATGTATGTGTGTGTATGCGTGCGTGTGTGTGTGCACGCGCGCGAGTGTGTGTGAGGAGCGAGAGAGAGCCAAAGTCTACCCTCGATTCAAACACTGAGTGGGTCAGTTGAGAGCGTGTGTTCCGTGTGCCACTGTCGTGACGCCGCAAGTGTCTCTGTGTGTGTGTGTGTGTGTGTGTGTGCGTGCGTGTGTGTGTCACTCACTCAGTTATCATCATTAAAACAAAGACACCCAGGAAACACGTGAAGGCATTTGTAAGGAAGAAACTCTGCCTCCAAACTAGACAACAACATGAAATGGCAAAGTTTTTCCTCAGAACCAAAAGCTGACATGTAACCATAGCAACAGTAAAACTGCTGACGTTGATGCTGTGGTGCACCCTTAAACATAATCTGGAATAGCCTCGCTCAGCAGTGCATTACTTTTTCTTCACCTTTTTCTTCAAAATCCAAACTTGGAAATGAAGTGAAACTGAATACACAGTTAACATTTCAAAAAAGTGAAACTGAAGTTGAAACACAGTAAACGGCATCTGAAATTAATCCAAATCTCACGCTGGTTCATTTCTGCCGGGGTGCCTGTTTTAATGTGTAGCTGCATATTTGTCCATGTTTGTTTCTCATTTTGAAATCCGTGTCAGAAAAGGACGGTCACACGTGGATCCTTTCATTGCCTCTTCTGGCCACGCTGAGGTCACTGTGTTAGAGAGCAGATGGTTGCTCGAAGGGCAGGACAGTCACGGCTCCTCAGGTGGAGGTGCCGGACACATTCCCTTTACTCTTAATGCACACAATTGTATCATTTTTCAAGGAGAAAAAAAAAGTCTAATATTTTAGAGAAAGATATGTAAAGTTAATTTCACAGGAAAAGCCAACATTTGCCTTTAGCTTATAGTCACAGCAAAAGTTTACAGGAACGTCGTGGTAATTACGTCTATACGATCTGACTCTTTTCATAAAGGGGGACCAGGTATCGCGGAAGTGTATCGAACAAGCCGACGAGTTGTAAATATACAAATAATATATCACAAGAAAATATAGCAGAAATAATATATCGGCCCACAGTGTGTGTTCCATAACGACACCTTGGCACATGCAGCAAATTAGGAAATTCAAAACTGTATGACTCATCATGTAAGTTTGTTTGTGACTAAATTTATGTCATCTTAAAATATGAATACCACTAGGAAAAGAATGCGTGACAGAATATCAGAAATATATTTTGAGAGTGTTATTGGCTTATGTATTTACTGTTTGAAAATGTCGTGTTGTGTCAACGGACCAGCTGTCTGTCGCCCTTCATCGCCATTTTATTTGTTGTGGAGATGCAACTGACCGGCGATCTCTCGCTGTATGAAAGAGGGCACACTCAGGCCTCCGGAAGGAAAATTGCGATCAGAGTGCAGGAAGGTTGATGAAACCAGTGTAATAATAATCTGTACATAAAATAGACACTGATTTCTGTACACACGCCGGCTCATAACCCGCCGACTACGCCCTTCCCACTAAGTATAGAAACACAATAGCTAGCAAGACTGTTGAACCTTAACTATAATAACTGCTATTTTGAACACTGTGTCTCTTTTTTCCCCGCGATGAAGCCTTAGCACACTTTGTGTTTGCCCCCCCCCCCCAAATTTTCCAGAACTGTGAGCGAGTGCATGTGCAGTAGACATGAGCACACCCGTCGAGTCAGTCACAACGGCTCTCGCTTTTCAAGAGAGTTACGCTACTTTTTTTTTCTTCTCTTTTCTTTTGTGAAATTTGCTAAGGACTTCGGTGTTTGGTGTGTACCGAGTGTGAATCATCGTCGTCCTCGCAGTTACAGGATCTAAGAATGAAGTAGACAATGTATGACGCGTTACTTCTCCCAGCCCCCTGACCTCCCTCACCACGAGTCCAGCCCCAGCGCCGATGAACGAGACTTTTATGTTTTTCTTAGATTCCGTGATCTGGGCTATTTTTCTGTATTATTGGCCGTATTTTATAGTGTCGGGCTGATTTGTATCCTATGCATTTCTACTTGTAGGAACACTGCACTGTAACATACCCTCCCATCAAATCACTCCAGCTGAAGAGTTGCAGTCTTTCAGTGTGACAAGTTGGAGTTTTTAACAAGATCCTGATTGAGAAGGCATGACGGTTGTGGTGGGTGGAATAGAAGTGAAATTGTGTAGTTTAGGGATTTCAAATATAAATATACATATATTTGTCAGTCCAGTTTCATTGTTTGAAACTGGAAAAAAAAAAAAAACCCATCTGATAAACTAACCCGTGTTGCTAACATTGCAAGGAGTGCCACGTTAACATTCAGTAGTTCCTCAGTGCGAGTAATTGTATGAAAACAATGAAGATTTTTTTATTTGTTTTTTGAAAACCATCCACTTAATCTAGGCCAGTGATATTATAAATCATATAGTCCAACCTGACATACATTCAAAACTGCAGTTTATGTAACGTGTTAACTAACAGTCAAATATCTGAACTTTTTGAGGAACTACTGTGAAATTTTGCCAGATATCCTCCTGGTTTTGTTGATCATTCAGCTATACAAAGAAGCAAAAGATTAAATCAAGATGGGTAACATTCTGAGCACTAACATCAAACGAAAATTAACTAATTATCTAACATTCTAAACTCGTTTTAGTCACATGGTAAACATGATAACTGCTAACTTCAGCATGTTAAACTAGCAAAAATGAACTAATGATTTGAAACCAAGATGAATAAAAAAGGTAAATATACTTGAGTTTACTTTAGTTCAGTCCATATACATTTTCACAAGGACTTTTTTTTTTAGAACAAATTAAACACTATGTTGAATAAAAACAAAACAAAAAATGAAGGAAAACACATTTATAGATGTGATAAGGAGCAGGCTGAAGCAGCGGCTTGTTGTGCCTACCCTCTATACCCAGGAGAAGTTATTTGGCAAGCCTTTTAGCGCTGAAAATGAATAAAATCAAACAAACAAACGAAATTTCCCTTTTTTTTTTAGCATAATGTCATCTTGTTTTTGAACAGGCTCTTAAATATTAATTGTGAGCTACGTAGTTTTATTCATGATAAGCATTCCACATATTTACCCCTTTATCATGAGCACATCTTTTTATTTTTGCTTTTACTTCATTAAACATACCTGTTCCCCTCAGTCCATGTTACAACCGCCTACATGAGCATAGCAATTACAAAATGTAACGTACTAAACCAAAATAGGGAGCATGCTAAAGAAAAATCATGGCTACCATGATCATGTAAGTCTTTGTCAGCATGTTAGGATGCTAGCATTAGCATTTAGCTCGCTGATTCTCAGCAGTGATTCAGGGTGAAATGAATGAGTCCAAAATAGAAACAAGACACTGCAGAGTGCAACACTGACCTGCCATGAAACATCACCAGGCAGAGCGCAGATGCACTGATCCTGGTAAACTGGTGACGCAGCAACAACATGATTGTCGATTAGCTTTGTTTTTGTTTTGGTGGAGTTTTCCTTTGAGCATCCACACTAGCCGCGCTAGGCCGGACACCAAGTGAAGCGGCGGCTGCCCCCCTGTAGCTTTGGCTGCGTAACGCTGGCCGCAACAGCCGCGGCCGTCAGAGCCAATCACGTTTCCACAGGCAAAGGGAGGCAGCACTGCTATGACCTGGGGCCAGTGGTCTTTCCCAGCCATTGAATGTGATTTACTGAAGTAATTTCACAAACCAAGCGGCAGGTTTTTCATTCCTGCTTTGCGAGATATCAGCAGAGAAGCTGTTTTGTTTTCCCCCTCCTTTATTTTAAAGTGCGTTTGGATATCAACTTGTGAATTTAGATGTACGTGACCAAGTGATTTTCAAGTTTTCTCTCTCTCTCTTTTCAGTAGGCAACGGACTCATGTTAGCAATTGTGCGCTAGTTTGCTAGTAGTTGCAATATCCATGAACATTCCAAAAAAAAAAAAAAACTGCTCTAAATGTTAATATTTCATTAAAATGTTTCAAAAAATTCTGTCATCAGAATGTGGCTAGGCTGCAACCTCCCCTATTTTTTCTCTTTGTAACATCCTGTTCCTGCTTTCTCTTCCTTTTTAAAGACAACCTCCACCTCTGTCACCATGGTAACTGTGGCACAGCCTCTTGATCTCACCACCAGATTACTAGATTACACGTGTGGCATTGCTGAGCATTTTTCCTCTGTAGCCATCAGCAAATAATATACCAACATATCAGTCACAGATGATGTCAGATTTGGATTTCCATGTACCAAGTACATATCAACGTGATGATGCTGCAAAAGTATAGACCTACTAAAATAAACATTCATGGTGAATACTTAGTTGTAACCAATACACATAGACGATGAAGCGTGGAGGCAGATATTTCGTGAAGGTATTCAGCGGAACGCTAACAGTCAATTGGAAATTCATTTAAACAAGGGTATCATTTTGCTAAAAGACATGACTGTTCTGTTGTCTTTCTTTTCCTTTTTTGTTTGTACATATGTATTTTGAATATATATCGCTGTGTTGGTTTGGAAGCTGATTAATTTATTTAATGCCTATATATTGTTTTTATGTATCCTGATTTTGTTTTACTAACTGAAAACAAATCAAGAGGATGAAAATGTGTTGCTTATCTAATTCAGACCATGCATCAACTCTTTTATAATTCATGTTATTCTCTTTATTTATGTTTTGCTATTTCGGCGGCTTTGGGTGATGATTTTACAAAAACAAAACAAAAAAAAGCAAAACTTGTTTCATTGTATTTTCTTCTGTGTAACATGTTATGTTTTACTGTGTCGTATTTGATCAGATGTGTTGTGGTCACTGCTTGTGAAATTTTATTCTGAGAGTTTCCAAATCATGACAAAATATGAGAGCAGTCACAGCCGTAACCTGCCATGTTTTCTCTTGCACACTGCACCAACGGCAGTCTCAAAGTGTGTGTCCATGTGCACGTAAGAGGTTCGAATGACTGTTAATCCACGACCGAGAGCTTAACGGTCTTGCAAGGAAAGCATATGGGTCAATGACGAGCCTTTCCTAGCCAATAAGCAGTCGAATCTAAAGGTGAATAGATAAAGGGATAAAGGGGAAGAGTGGAAAGGTAACAGTTCTCACTATCAGTACTGGGCAGAGTGGTGAAAGCAGTGAAGATAGTTTTAGGCTGCTTGTTCGTGGTGAAAGTAGAGAGAGGTGGGAACATCTCTCCAGTGTGTTAGTGTCATTTTGAATGTTGCAGCTCTTGCACACGAATGCTGTACAATGACGAGACGTAGTAAATGAGGATGCCGTGTGCTGGTGTTTGGAACGCTGCTGCGCGTTTGGAACGCAGCAACGCTGATGTTTGGAACGCTGCTGCGCGTTTGGAACGCAGCAACGCTGATGTTTGGAACGCTGCTGCGCGTTTGGAACGCTGCTGCGCGTTTGGAACGCTGCTGCGCGTTTGGTCGGTTATGGTGGATGATGTTGTGCAGCTTTATTTGGTTTTCGTTTTCCTTTACACCTTCTAACCATCAAAAATACTGTGCACAGGCATTTTAACTACTTACTGCTGCTCCTCTGGAGCTGATGAGCTGAATTATGTTTGAAGGAATAAAGTTTACATTTCATGCACACAAAAAAAGCGAGCTTTTACCTGCCATCTTGATTCAGTTGCAGACTGCTGTGGTGGATGGATTTGGAATCATGCTTCCCGTGGTGTTTGTATCGAACAATCTTTATTTCAGATGGTCACGGTGGTTTTTGTGACAAGATGGGGGATCTGAAGTGATTTGCAGTAGTAGACAAGAGGAGCTGTTTTGAAGTGTTGTGTTTTCAAAGCTTCTCTGAGGTCCGTCTGTGGGTGGAGGTTACGTAAGGCTGAAAAACCATTCCTGTGGTGTGGTGTTGGTTTTATAGGAATCTAAACATTTGACTTGATGTGATAGGGGTTCTAGATTAGAGGGAGTTTCTGCAGGTGTCAAAAAAGCACTTGAAAAGTGTAATTGTGTCAGTACTGTACAAAGCACCTCCAGGCATTGGATTAATAATAACTGTGGTTGTGAGGGTGGAGAGATCTGTGGTTCTGAAACATTAACCTCCATGTAGGAAAGATTCACATCTTGCAGTCGCAAGGATTTGGACTTTCAGCTGCTAATGTAGTGGTTAAATGCCGATGGGCGGCGTTGAGAGCGAGCAGGAAGAGCGGCCAGTGTGAAGCATGCGCGTGCAGACGTATTCACACAGTGTCACCTTGCTGCCTCGAGGTGACGTTGCTTCGAGTTGTCCCCCCGGTGGCTGCGTTCCCTTGTAGCCTGTCTTTGGGCTTCGACGTGTGCGGCCGGTCGCGTCAGAGTCACTCGTGTCGGGTTGCTTTCAAACACACGTGATAAATCAATCAATCAATCAATCGGCTTCATGCCAGTTAGATGGTGAGCACGCTGCTGTTGGAGACGGTTTGAGACGGTTGAGCTGTGTTCGGCGACTGGAAATGCGACGTTGTTTGGGAGAAGGCGACACCACGCAACGGTGAAGAGCAGCGTTACGCCAAATTCACGTGAGCCTGCAGGGGGCGCCGCAGCCCCACGCTGGTAGAAACCTCTGCTAAGGAAGAAGTCATTCAGGATTATTTTGCAATGACTGCAGCAAAATACGCTATGAGGTATAATTCAAACAAATATAAAAGTGTGTCGTTTTGTCATGATTTAAATGAGACTGAACTGTAATTATGCCATTTTGTCATTGTGCTAAAATGAATATAAATACTATATATTAAAATATATTTGCTAACCTACACTGTGGTGCCTGCAGTTGTTTCGGTGGTGATGTAAAGGTCCTCTCGCTCAGGCCTCTGCCTGAAAATGACTCAAGTCCACGTCTGGAAACACCAAGTCTGCATTAATAACGTTGGTGACTGGGAATGCCTCGTTGTTTTTGGAGAAAGTGACGCCGCACAACAGCGAGCGGCAGCAATCCATCAAACTGACATTCCCACATGTAACACCCGCGAGATATCTGCACACACGCTGCTGCTCAATGCTTGTAAGGTACAAAAAGCAGAAAACATGATAGTCTGATGTCACCAAACGGACTACCAGAATCTGAATATAAAATGTTGCTCAAAAGCTGATTGACATATGATCATGACTGATGAAATATATTAAATAATTAGGGCTGCTGCGAGTATTCGCACGTAATTATGAACACACACAGGTGACACATTCAAGGAAAAACCTTTATCAGTTAGTTCAGGTTCCCCGCTGCATCTGAAGGAGAAAGGTGGAGTCGAGTCTCCTGTGCTGGCAGCCATCTTCCATGTTAGAGCTTCTGGAGCAGCAGCGTAGGCCGGAGTGGGAGAGCTCTGAGACGGCCACTGTGAGACGGCCTGGATCAAAACCTCAGGACGTCGATGATGCGTCAGGGCAAACGCGAACCTCAGCAGCCGCTCAGTCGCACGGGAGCGGCCAGACAACATGCAAACAACCATGCAAAGACCAGATGTAAATCACGTTATTTTTTGCATTTTTGGCCTCAGTTTTTTTAGAATAACTATATCTTGTTCCACCTCTTTGAAATTTGGCTTTCAAATCTGGAACATAGGCCAAAATTGGTGTGGTATGCGACGGAGAGGTTCTATTTTTTGCAGCAGCAGCAATTAGATATACTACATGAAAAACACTAAAAATGTCATGTTTATCCTTAGACATTTAAAGTGTCAAAAATGAGCATCCTTCCACACAATTAAGCTCAAACATTCGATGAGAGCAGCAAGAACAGCGCAAAATTTAGCAGGAGGCGGGATTTAATTCCAGAGCGTGCATTAGTTTATGTATAAATTAATCACAAAGACACAATTTACTATAAAAATGGAATGTCTGAATTGAGCCGCACATGAAATACAACCATTTCTTTGTAAAGAACTTTTATTTTGAAGAGGTCACACTCAAACATCAGACACGAATGCGTACATGTATTTCAAAACAGCTGAAAGAGTTCCAGAGAACATTAATAAAGCAGCAAACACAGTATTGTTTGCTTATGAGGTGTAAAATCTGTCACATACAGTTTCAAATCAGAAGTAGGAACGGGTCGGATCCTACTGGCTGATCCGAGCAAGAAGTCCCTCCAGCTGCGGACGCGCCTTGAAGCGCGCTTGGAACTCGGCCTCAGTGTGCTGAGAGGAAAAGAGGAACCACAGAAATGATTGATAGGTTTTTACATCAAGAAGAGGTGAAGCGGCAAAGCTGCCTTCACGCGGGCTCACCTCGTTTATGGAGAGCTGAACTCCCTCTGGTTGATTCTTCAGGAGAAGCTCCATGAAGATGGGGCACAGCGTCACGCTCAGACTGCTCAGCTATGCATGGAAACGCAGAGCTCAGTGCTCAAAGATGCCTCACTCAGCATGGTGGTGTGTGTGCGCGTGTGTGTATGTGTGCGTGTGCGTGGGTGTTATTTAACAAAACGTAACCTTATCTGAAAACGTCAAACTTACCTGGACGACGCGATGATGAGTCTTTAAGAGAGAGTCGACATACATCTTGATGCCGTGCTCCTGCATGAGCATCACCTCTGTGCTTCTGGTTGGCAGAGCATAACTGGACATGAAGAGGGATCAGGGATGAGCTTCACACCGACATGAGGTTTGTGCCATTTTAAATCATTTTAAAAAACTCCAAGTGTTGAAAACATCCCCACCTTTCTTCCACTTTAATGCCGAGGCGGTTGCAACAGTTGTGGATGTACTGGGAGTAATGCTCCACCGCAGTCATGTCGTACCCCGCCACCTTGACGTTGAGGGTCCCGTACGCCGTGCTGCTGGCTGCCAGGATCTGCTTCATCTCAATTCTGTCTCTCTTTTTCTTTGGCTATAAACAAACAAATAAATAAAATAACATGAGAAACTGGGGTGACAAGCAACACCTGCTAGATTCTGTCTGCATTACACTTTTCAGTGAACAGGCCTGACTAACGCTTTATGGATTTTTGGGATGAGACGTGTCCAGTTTTCTCATTAACAGGAAAATAAATCTATTGTTTCTAAAATAACCATTAAAATTGCTATGTGTACAGTATGTTTTGCAAAAAACAGTAACAACAAAAGCTTTTTTTTTAGTTTTTTAATCATGGACCCTACTAAATGTCTTATTGTTAATCTTCTTACATTTTTGTGGGCGTATTTAATCACGATTCACCTTTTCTTTCAACCAAGCTGTGCAAATTGGAATTTCCATGTTTTTGTGAGAAATGAATTGAATGTGGAAGCTTGAACGTGGAGGTGCCAACTGTTGTCTTCGAGAACAAGTTCAGTCAGTCAATCGGTCACAACTGGTGAAAACAAAATTCAGGATTCCGGCCATGAACCTGCAGCTCACGATGAGGCCGAATTTGTCGCAGAATCGCTGTGGTCTGGTTTCACAGCCTCACCGCTTCTTTGGGTAAAAGGTGCCTCCACCTCCCGACCCCGTGAGTGGGCATGGATTTATACTGCCTTTCATTCGCCAGCCGCGGGCTTCCTGAGGGGAACGAGCATCTCGTGAGTCGCAGCGAGACACAGCTTTACTCAAACATTAAAACTGGAGCCGCTGCGCCGCGCTGACGGCAGCAACGTGTGAGAAAGGGCCTGCTGGGCACTGAGGGGGAAAGCTGTTTATGCATAGCAATGCAGCTAAATATGTCCTCTTATTTTGACTCCAAAGCAGAGTAAACTTTGCTTACCCCAAACAGGATGCTGAGCGGACGGCGGAAGCCTTTAAAGACAAAGGGGCTATGATTAGAATCTGACCACTTTCTAGTTTCTACTGGAATAAGAAGCATCATCTCTCATCTTGGAACTGCCCAGCGACTTAAACAACTCTACTGAAAGCTCAAGCGCCACACTTCTACGTGTAAAGGATCATCTGTTACTTTCAAGCCCCGATTGAAAACACATCTGCCGTCCAGTTTTGAACGCTCACACCGCTCACGTGAGGAGGCTTTACTCTCCAACCAGTGTCTGCCAGGTTGAGTCTGGAGCTGAAGCAGCAGGGGCGAGGAATCCTGCCGCAGGTTTATAGCAGAAAAAACCGAGGTGACAAAGAAGTGGATGCTTCTCCTTTCTTTAAAAAAAAAAAACCTAAACACCTCGGCTTCCAGGGAAGGGTTCCGGTTCCGGTCAAAGCTTTTCCTCCTGAGGGAGCGCGTGAGACTATTTGGACTCAATCACATCTTCCTCTCTGTCCGCGTCAGCACGGAAGCTCGTCCTGTTACACAGTGTTGTTGCACTTCCTCCACACAGCAAAGGGGGCGTGAGGGCTGCAATGGTTAGAACCTCATGCTATGTAGCATCTCATGTGCCATTACGTTGTATGAAAAAGCAACGGCTTACCTGCATGATGAAACCGCTTGGTTCAACACCAGCGCCTGCTGCGTGAGGGACACCGGCAGCTAGAAGGAAGAGGGCTTGGTCAGCTGGCAGTCGTGACCGCGCAGGCGCACACGACAGCGGCCGGGAGCTGCCGCGCAGGCGCACCAGCTCCGACGACAGCGGCCGGGAGCTGCCGCGCAGGCGCACCAGCTCCGACAGACAGCGGCTGGGAGCTTGAAGGTTTCTACTCATCGTGGTTTGTTCGACTAAAGTGTTCAATTACACAATTTCAGTCCCGAATGGTATTTTAAGTAACAGGCACCAACAAATTAACGCAGAACAAGAATGGTTTGACACGTTCGTCGGACGACACGCGGAATGACCTCTGCGACGAAAAAAACCCGGCGAATAGAGAATGACGTTACCTTTCGAAACACAGGATTCATCGCCCGGCTCCTTTTTGTTTGTTTGTTTGTTTGTTTGTTTATACTAGAAAACGCCGGCTGTCGGTGAAAGAACTAGGCGCACTTTGCATGTGTGTACAGCCAAGACGCATGCAGAACTCGAAGTCGTACACACGGAAATGAGCACCGGAAGTCGTTGCGTCCCCCATTTGTGGTCGTCGGTCATCGCCGGTGTGAAACGTTCCGGGAATTTCATTCCGGCTGTTATTTTTTTCATTAAATAATTCAGTGTTTCTGTGTTAAAAGGAGTGAAAATAAAGCAACAGATTCTCAGTGTCAGCGAGGCCTGATGATGCGCCATGGACCGGTGACAGTACACGTCACTTCAACAGCACCTCTACGAGAATAACGAGTGTCCAACGTTAGCGTTCCACCAAAAGTTTAATTACCTGCCTAAAAAATGTATCTCCTCATAATATCTCATTGATTTCAGTTTTCATGTTCAAGCACGATAAGAGACTTCGAGTTTCTGTGGAGTTGCAATTGGTTGTAAGGTCACAACTCTTGTGTAGATAGACACCTTTAACTCTAAATGACAGAAGTGGCGTCACACTCAAAATTCATAATTCTGCACTTTCATTTTTTTTTTGTTCATATTTACACTATAAGTCTAAGTGAAGCTCGACCTGGCAGCATCAATGGTCCTTCATGTTTTTTTATTCTTTTTCTAACTGGTCTGAAACAAGTCTTTACAAGTGTGCACCGTCATATCTGAAGGAGCGAACAGAACCATTTTACCCGACCAGAACGCTGCGCTCCCAGAATGAAGGCTAACTTGTGGTTCCCAGAATCTGTAAAAGTACATTTGGAGGCAGAACCTTCAGTTATCAGGCTCCTCTCCTGTGGAACCACCTCCCAGCGTTGGTCAGGGGGTCAGACACCGTCTCTACATCTAAGAGCAGGCTTAAACCTTCCTCTTAGACAGAGCTTATAGTTAGGCCTGGCTCAGGCTGCCTTGGACCCGCCCCTAGTCATGCTGCTATAGGTCTAGACTGCCGGGGGACCATGATGCACTGGGCCCCTCTCTTCCTCTCTCTCTCCTCTCCCATCCTCTTCCTCATCCATTCCTGCGTGTTACTAACTTAACTTCTTCCCTGGAGTTGTTTTCTTGTCTTGCAGAGACAGAGACTTTTATGTCCATCACGGACCTCCACCACCGTTATTATCAATATATTACTGCTGATGATGCTACTGGGCTTTTCCTTTCCCCATCCCCCAACCCTTCTCTCTCTCTCTCTCTCTCTCTCTCTCTCTCTCTCTCTCTCTCTCTCCCTCTCTCAAAGCCGACGGCCGCCCACCTGGAGCCAGGCTCTGTTCAAGGTTTCTGCCTGTTAAAGGGAAATTTTCCTTGCCGCCGTTGCCAAGTGCTCCTGGGGAATTTGTTGGGTTGCTGTAAATTAAAGAGTCAGTCTATATAAATAAAACTGATTTGATTTGATTTGAAGTGTGAGTCACCTGATTAATTAGATTTGGTGAGTCAATATGTGAGCGCTTTCATTTCTGTGTTTCACAAGAGAGTAAATTGATTAATTCTAATAGGTTGTGTTCTTTAAATCTTCCTTCATTAAAAAAAAAACAAAAAAAAACTTGCAGCCTTGTTTAGAAATTGTTAAATTTTGAGCTGTAAACAGCAGAGAAATATTTCAAAGACATAATCTCACTTTCAAAGTCCAACAAATTGGTATGTCAGTCTGATTATCATGCACTCTCGGCATTTCTTCATTTAATTGAATCTTGAAGAACACACAACACACAACTGCACATTTCAAGCAGCCTTTTTTATATATGAATTACTGCATGCTAAACAATTTTCAACTTTCAAATAGGGTTAAGTCTAACGAAGCATTATCACTGTAAAGCGTAAATTCCACTACACCTCCAACAACATTGACAGGTGATAACACATCAAACGCATCAAAGTCTTCATCAATCTGTAAAGGCAAATTTTGTAAAATATTTAAAAAAATCAGAAAATCCCTGCTTGTATATGATGTCCCAGCTGCATCCTCTCACCTAACTTTCACCCTCGTGTGAGCTCATTAACTACGTTCAGTACTATGAAACAAAGTTTCGCAGAGTCACCAAGTTTTGGCAGATTCTCAATGTTAATTTATGTTTCTGCGTAGGGTCGACGCGAGGCCGATATGACGTAACATAAGCTGTAAACCTACAGTGTTTCCCAATCATCGAGATCTCTCCCAGCTCCAACACACCTGATATTACCACAGAGCTTCATGATGAGCTGCTCGTTTGAATCAGGTGTCCCGGACCAGGGTGACAACTAAAACATGTAGCGTCTGGAGCCTCAAGTCAAGTCAACTCTAAATGCACCAAATCACAACAAGTTATCTCATGACACTTTCCACATCGAGCAGGTCAAGACTGTACTCTTTGATTTAGAGAGAAACAACAACTGGGACCGCGCAGGGTGCTGACTTTCTTCTTGTGCACGCGTGTGCCTTTGTTGCTCTGCACTGACGCTGCTAAAATGCTGCTGTGCCGGTGCTGTTAGCTCTCCGTCAAACCACGATGACCGTAGCCCGGTGGATCTTGTCACGAGTTTCAGCCAATAGATGCTGAAGTCATATTCGCCTAATTCGCCGCGATACAAAACGCAAAGACATCGGGGGAGATTTGTATGATCGTTACACTGATTATAGCGCAACAGAGTCCCACGGTATTTACATTGTGCCTTGTGCCAATTGGCAATGGGGAGCTCTCTGCTTCTGTGTTTGCATTTGCACTGTACGTTCATAGTCACATTGTCATTTTTTCCCCCCGATGTCATACAACAGGATGAGTGTAGCATGACTGAAACACAAACACGCGTTCCCTCGGTGTGCTTGTAAAACTTTCGGAGAGAAAGAATCGACAGAACGCTGTGCCACCACTGCACACGGTACAAACAGAAATGTTCCTCTCACTTGCAGGAGTGCTGGCGTATCTCGGCGGTTTTATAGTTTCGACCTTACAGTTGGTAGATTTGGGGCTTGGTGCTTTTTGGAAAAAAAAGAATGGAATAGGTCTGAAATTTTGTGAAAGAACAGAGAGGCCGGCGCAGTAAACTGCATCAAGTCGACCGATCACACTGGTGCCGTGACCCGATAGTCCGGCGGTGATGTATAGATGTCACGGTTACAGCGGAGGGAGGACGCGCGTCGATGCCAAAGCAGAGGCACGCTCGCGGCGTCCGTTTAAAGCAGACGGAGGGAGGACGCGCGTCGATGCCAAAGCAGAGGCACGCTCGCGGCGTCCGTTTAAAGCAGACGGAGGGAGGACGCGCGTCGATGCCAAAGCAGAGGCACGCTCGCGGCGTCCGTTTAAAGCAGACGCTTGACTTGGCCTTCACCGCAGGTTAAATGCTGCGTCGCAGCTTCAATAAATACAGTCTGGTACTGTATTAGACTGTATGTCAACCAGGAATATTGTAGAACGATTTTCGGGAATATTTGTCATCTCTTCAGAATCTTTGACTTCATGCACACATTCAAAGAGGAGTTGGGCGCAAATTCTGGGCGAGGACCCGAGAAGTGATTAAAACAACATCTCAAAATCAGTGGCACTGGAATCAAAGTGATGTAAAATTAATTGGCGTCAAAAAGCATATATGGATCAAGTCCTCTGTTGGAGACCATGTTCTTCCTTGCTATTCTCCTCTCCATCCTAGTCCTCCTCATCTTCATCTTCGTCATCATCCTCCCCTGAGACGTAAAGATCATCGACCAGCTCGCCCAGACTGTGGTCGTCCTCCTCCTCCACTGGGCTGTAAAAATCATCGACCAGCTCACCCAGGCTGTGTTCCTCATCCTCATCCTCCTCCTGCTCCTGCTCCCGCTCCTGCTCCTGCTCCCGTTCCTGCTCCTGCTCCTCCACCTGCTCCTCCCCCTCTCCCTCCTGCTCATCCTCCTCGCCATCCTCCACCTCAACATCCTCCTCGGCTGGACTGTAAAAATCCTCGGCCAGCTCACTGTGGTCATGTTCCTCTTCCTCCTCTTCTTCCTCTTCCTCTTCATCCTCCTCCTCCTCCCCCTCACTTCTGTCATTGAGGTTGCCGTCGTCATAATAATAATCATCTGATGTCACAGCCTCTTCCTGCCACACTTCAAGACCTGAAAATTGACCCAATGAAAGTGATAAATACAATTATTATTATTATTATTATTATTATTATTATTATTATTATTATTATTATTATTATTATTATTATTATTATTATTTAGTGGATGGGTGCCTATAAACTGCACTTGGTCAGTGAGACGTGCGACGCACAGCAACCAAAATCCAATCAAAAAGGGGGCGGGGCTTGTGATATTGATGCTCAATATTTGCTGGCTTAGTCAAGAGGCAGCTGTTTGTTGCCATGTTCATCAAAACAACGTCATTATTTGACATAAGCTGTGTCTCATCTCAGAGGCCGAGTCCTTCAAAGGCTGAATTTCACCAACAGAGCTGGCAAAGTTCCAAGGTGGCTACAAATGTCACCTTCTTTTCCTGTTTTTTTCTTTTTTTTTTCTGAAAGGGGAAAACGGCAAACTCCAAAAGCCAGTCACCAGCCCAGGAGTTCCCCTCGCAGGTATTTGGTTTCCGCTGGCTCAAATGGCTAAAGATGAGGGGGCAGCGCTGGCTGACCCCGTCACGGTTTTCATGCCTCGTGAGGGGAGCTCAGCCGCCACCGATGTCTCATTCACCAAAACCCTCAAAGGATGCCACCTCTGAACGGAGACACGGGGACTATGTCTGTTGTATTAAGTTTGCACTTAAAGTCTCAAGGTGACCAAATACATTTGCATGTCAAGTTGAAGCAGAATTTCATTGAAAATGAAAATGTCTTACACAGAGAATTCAGGGTATCAGTGATGTGACATATCAGGTCGTCTTCAACAAATTTTCTTATTTCCTTCTCCATCATTGCTCCAAGAACCTCCGTATCCATGATGATGTATTCTGGGTAGAACAGCTTTTTCCTTAGCTGTCTGCAGCATCTAACCCCCCCCCCCACCCCCC
>CAAKHG010045485.1:0-10965 GCA_901007715.1 Dactylopterus volitans
TACACACTGTATAAGAACCCCCCATTATACACTATTTTTGCCGTTAATGTATTTGTGCATATATATATATATACATATATATATATATATATATACTCTATATTACATCCATTTACATGATAATCATCGAAGATCCATTTTTTGTTATGTATGTAAATACAAAAATAGGCATGCATGTTTGAAATTGATAGGAAAAATATAAGTAGACATATGCAATCGCACGTGTTTTTTTTTTTTAAGCGATTTATCGATTCATCATAAATCATTAACACAAACGGCTGCCAAATAAATACAACAGCAGATAAAGATGTTTCTAATGTGCGGACGTACACAGACGTCAGCGTGGCTGTTTCTTATATGATAAAAACGCTCTCTCACATATCCAGAGGATGAATATATATGAAAATAATAAATCCCCCCTCTAGGGATGGATCGCTCCACCTACAGGGACACACACGTCATGACGTGACAGGGAATTAAGGGAGAGAAGAAGAAGTGGAAGCCAATCAGATCCACAGGGGGTTTTTGTTGTTGTTTTTTATTTTTCTCGCTCTTGCTTGTGAGTGTTTTCGCTCTCAGGCTTCACATGCTGGACTGGGACCGGCAGCCCGGAGTCACTCAATCATGATGCACACACACACACACGCACGCACGCACACACGCACGCACAGCTCCCCCCTCTGCTGCACACGGATGATGTCAGCGAGTCGTCCCACGGTCAGTGAACGTTACATAAGCGGCGGTCGGCCCGGCTCGCGGCGTTCAGGGAACCGGTAAAGAACACAACTGCGCTGCTTTTACAAAACGAGATGATCCACAGTTTATTATTATGATTATTAGCATGGTTATCATCATCATCATCATCATCATCATCATCATCATCATCATCACCATCATCATCATCATCATCATCATCATCATCATCATCATCATCATCATCATCATCATCATCATCATCATCATCATCATCATCATCATCATCATCATCACCATCACCATCATCATCATCATCATCACCATCACCATCATCACCATCATCATCATCATCACTATCCGGGCTGTGAATCGTCTTCATGGTTCCTACACAAACATTCAGCTTCTACAGACCAACTTCACGACCAAGCTGTATTGCCGCTTACGCGCGTGGACAGCGTGAGCGGTGCATTGTGGGTCTGCTCCTGCTACGTCACAGCGGTGCGGGTGGCTTCCCCCTAACTCGTATCCGAGTATCCACAGGTGTCACATCTGCTGATAAATGCGTGTATCACATATATTTATACATATATATATATATATACTCTGATCATTAAAAAAAACGTGACTAGTTACAAAGTAATCCGAGTACTGCGCTACATTCGGGCTCATAAGCACTTGAGCAGGAAAAAGTTGCAGAAGGCTCCCCGCGGGCAGTCGCACATCTTCCCGATGCGCGCGCCCTTCCTGACCGCGCACTGCTCCCCGACGTCACACTGAGGAGGGAGAGGGAGAGAGACAGGGAGGGAGAGAGACAGGGAGGGAGAGAGACAGGGGGGGTGATCGATGAGCCACGCGCGCCTCGATACGCGGTCGATCAGCGTGCGCGAGGCTGCGTTTACCGTCGGAACTTGGCCGAACTTCTTCTCCCACAGCGGCAGCCGCTTCGCCTGCAGCTTCTCCAGAACTTCCTGCAGCGCGCCGAGCTGCCGGGAGACACACACACACACACACACACACACACACACACACACACACACACGCACACACATCATCATCATCATCATCATCGTGGGGGGAGAATGCCGATATAGGACACAAATGCGCGAGGTGACGCCAAAACGCACAATTACGCGCAAGTGTGTGAAACCAAATCCGCCCTCCGTCCGAACCGAACACCTCGCAGGTTCTGCTGAGTCATGACAACCGTTTCAACTCATAAATCCACATTTCTACATTTTTTTTCTCCCCCCCCCAAAAAAATATGCTTTCACGAGGCGCGCCCGTGCGTGCGTGCGTGCGTGGGTGCGCGCGCGCGCCGCGCGTCTTACCAGCTGCTTCTCGCTGGTCAGGTTCGGACCCTTCGGGTAAAAGTCCCGCAGCGCCCTGCGGCTCAGCTCCTCCTCGGACTCGGCGTCCATCTCCTGCGCTCCGGAGCGTCCGGAGAAGAAGAGCAGCAGCAGCGCGCAGAGCAGCGCGCCGCTCAGCAGCCTGGAGCTCCGCATGGTCCCGGTGGCGCGCTGTGGACCCCGTTCCCCCGGCTCCGATGGTCCGCCGCGACGCGCCGGACACCTTTTTATGTGGCTCCTGTCATGGGCTCGCTCCCCCCTGCGTTGCCCCCCCCCCCCCCCCCCCCCCCTTCCCCCCCCCCCTGCGTTGTCATGCGTAACAGCCGCCTCCGGTGAGTCATCGCGTAAAAGTTGCTGGGCAAAATATGCGCCTCAAAAAAAGTCAACAACCGGAGGGGTTGGGGGGTCGTTACTGACAAATGTAATGGATTACTTCAATGTAAAAGCGTCGAGGTCTCTGTGGTGTTTGATGGACGCACAGCAGATATGAGACACACACACACACGCACACACACACACTTTTCCCCTCCTATTCGTGTTTTCATTTTAATGAAGTTTGCCGGGTTTTTCTTTTGTTGTTGTTGTTGTTTTATTTATTTTACAATTTCGCCACATTCGCCTCAAAAGGTGACGCGCGATCAAAGGCGTCTACGTCATCATTGCGACGTTATTATTTTTATTTTCCGTCGTTCTGAAAGGACGCGGACGATCAATAACCCATTTAAGCTCAGAGAAGCCACGCGATGCGAGGTCGAGCCGGACCGATGCCGCGTTTCTGGAGGTGATGCCGATATTTAAAAAAAAAAAAAAAGTAAAAAAGTTTTTTTTCCTCTTTTTGTTGGCCAGTTTGCTGATTCACATGGGAACATGAGTGACGCTGCGGTCAGGTTTCTTCTTCTTCCGACTGATAAAACTGATAAAACGTGCCGGACCCGACGGTGCAGCGGCGGCGGCAGCAGGGGGATGGTGCCACCCTTTCACGTGCAGGGCGCCCTCTGCTGGAGCTCGTTTAGCACTACAGCACGGTGGTGATTTTCACTAATCAGCCGTGTTCACCATAGAATATATAATACAACAGCCCTGCAATCAGTTCTCCCTTCACCCCCCTTCCATTCACATCCCCTTGTTTCTGCTCCTCAAGTGGGTGGGGGGTTGGGAATCTGCACCGCCCCGTCCTGGGGCATCGCGGGTGGCTCGGCCGTCCCCCAGCGTTTGGTGGGCACGTCGACGTGGACCGCACCAGTTCATAGAATAGGGCCGGGCCTTGGGCCTCGCTGTGGTTTTTCTTTTTTATGTGTGTTTTACCACCAGGTCCGTCGACTCAGCTACCTGGTTTTGGGGGCGGAGGGCGGGGGTTCCTCTCCTTGGACCCCCACACTAGGCCTGGTGTTGCTTCCCTCTCGGGGTTGGGGCTCTCTCTCCTCTCTGGGGTGGCGGCCCCCCCTTGTTCGGGGTCTGGGCGGGCCGCCTTGTTCATGGTCTGGGCGGGCCCGCTTGTTCGGGGTCTGGGTCTGGCCTTCAGTGGGCGAGAGCTAAATATCTCTAGAAGTCTCTGCGAGTGACGGCGGCGTTCAAATCGTTAGATCTATATATGTGGATGAAAATGGAGGCTAAAAAGACAGCGACCCCCCCCCACCCCCCCAACAACCGCGAGCAGCCGCCTCTTAGCACACCGCCGCCGCCGTTGTTGTTAGCCTTAATCCCGGCGCTGCGCATTGATCCCCGGCCGCTCATCCGTCAGGCGGCGGTGGCGCAGGGAGCTTCGATCGCGCCGGCGGGCTGCATGACTCACGGCTCCCTCGCCGCGCTCTCCAAACGATCGCGGCGCCGATTTAACGTTCCCATTCACAACAGCGGCGGCGGCAGCGGTGGCAGCAGCGGCGGCGGCGTCCCGGGCGGCCTCATTCATGAAGCACCGCTTTAGTGAGGTTTTTTTTTTTTTACATTTGGTTTTGTGGGCCGTCTGTTGCGAGCCGCCTCACTCCTCCCATTGGTTCTCTGGAGGGTTTCGAGTGTGACGTTCAGGGACGTTTGTTGTCTCCTCTGAAGACCCAACAACAACTGCTGAAGTCAACATAATGACACACAGAGAGAGAGAGACAGAGAGAGAGACAGAGAGAGAGAGAAACAGAGAGAGTGAGACAGATAGAGAGAGAGAGACAGATAGAGAGAGAGCTGGGAGAAGGTCAGGAGATGTGACCTTCAATAACAGGCCGATGCAGATTAAGAAGCAGATTGTAAATCAGCTTGTTCTGAAGAAACATGGACACGATCCAGCGAGGCGCCTCCATGCTGCTTTACCAGGAACGCACGCTGATAAACCTGAGAGCAGGTGGGGGGTTATATACATCTGTGGTTATATACAGTCTGTGGTTATATACATCTGTGGTTATATACAGTCTGTGGTTATATACAGTCTGTGGTTACATACAGTCTGTGGTTATATACAGTCTGTGATAATATACAGTCTGTGGTTATATACAGTCTGTGGTTATATACAGTCTGTAGTTATATACAATCTGTGATAATATACAGTCTCTGGTTTTATACAGTCTGTGATAATATACAGTCTGTAGTTATAAACAGTCTGTAGTTATATACAGTCTGTGATAATATACAGTCTGTGGTTATATACAGTCTATAGTAATATACAGTCTGTGGTTATATACAGTCTGTGGTTATATACAGTCTAGTTATATAGAGTGTGTAGTTATATACAGTCTGTGGTTATATACAGTGTATGATAATATACAGTCTGTGGTTATATACAGTCTGTAGTTATATACAGCCTGTAGGTATATACAGTCTATGATTATATACAGTCTATGATAATATATAGTCTGTAGTTATATACAGTCTGTATGGTTATATACAGTCTGTGGTTATATACATCTGTGGTTATATACAGTCTGTGGTTATATACAGTCTATGGTTATATACAGTCTGTGGTTATATACAGTCTGTGGTTACATACAGTCTGTGGTTATATACAGTCTGTGATAATATACAGTCTGTGGTTATATACAGTCTGTAGTTATATACAGTCTGTGGTTATATACAGTCTGTAGTTATATAGTCTGTAGTTATATACAGCCTGTAGGTATATACAGTCTATGTTTATTTACAGTCTGTAGTTACATACAGTCTGTGGATATATACAGTCTCTAGTTATATACAGTCTATGAGCGACCTTGACCTTTGACCCCTGTCCACAGAAATCTTATCAGCTCGTCCTTGAGGTGGATTTGATGTCTTTTCGCCTAAATTGGAGAGTTTTCAGAGTTTTTCAGAGAGTTCAGAGAGTTCAGAGAGTTCAGAGAATTCCAGGTGTTGGTGAGTTGGATTGATTGATTGATTGATGAAAGTGGCGAGGAGGCTAACGAGGCACAGACGGACGGACGGACGGACGGACGGACGGACGCCCTGAAGCCATCCGGCCTCCGCGCCGTCGTCCTTGCCGTTGTCCTCGTTAGCCTCCTCGCCACTTTCATCAATCAATCAATCAATCCAACTTTATTTATATAGCACCTTTCTTACAGATGCAACACAAAGTGCTTTACAAGAATACAATGACTGACAAAAATGCAATAGAGCACTGAAAGCCCGCACACACACACACACACACACACACACACACACACACACACACACACACACACACACACACACACACATTGACTGGTAGTAGCACATAGCAGGGCACTGAGGATCCAAGTGAGGAAACACCACGTATGGGAGCCATCCACTCTGAGAGGTGCCCCAGCCCACCACCACAGGGACCGCCGCCACCGAGACCACCTCGACCCGGATAGACCGGGTACACCCCACACATGGTGTGGAGCCCCCCAGTCCTCCGGGCCCGAATGATCACAGGACGACGTCCCCGCGGGCGGGCCAGACACACACCATCGCTGTCCTCCTTTCCATCCTCCTTGTTTGCCTCCTCCTCCTCCTCGCCGTCCTCCTCTTCGCCCACCTCCTCCTCCTCCTCGCCCACCTCCTCGCCGCCCACCTCCTCGCCCTCCTCCTCCTCACTCTCCTCCTCACCGTCCTCCTCCTCGCCCACCTCCTCGCCCACCTCCTCGCCCACCTCCTCCTCGCCCACCTCCTCGCTGGCCTCCTCGCCATCCGCCAGCATCAAAAGATCCCATCTCCAACAGATGCGACATCAAGCAGCAAATATCTGGGCAGCTTGTACACGAGCCCCCTAACCTGAAAGCATCTCCAAAAATAGAACCTCCAAACTTTCATCTGGACATTTGCATTCAGCGGATGAGGCGGCGATGCCGGCGGGGGCTGCGAGCCGCCGCCATGTGGTCGGAAAATGTAAGAGGAGAAGACACGCCTCCTCCACCTGGACCATCGGACGCCCATCAGATTGTGTTATCTGCCGGCGGCAGGTCCAGACACCCGGAGCTCCGGAGATCTGAGGGACTCACTTGGCTTTTGAACGTTTCATGTGCGTCACGCCTCTCCGGAGCCGCGGCTTCCATGATTAGTCCACTCTCTCGTGGACTAACGTGGTCCCTCCGTCTCACGGGGATCTGGATTGGTGGTTTGGTTCCCCATCTCGTCCCACTGAGCAGCTGCTGGCGTCATCGTCGCCCTTATTGTCTAATTCACTCTACATACTGTCAGACGTTCAGAAGATCTCTGAAATTATGACATTTTTAGACTCTTAAAGGGATACGCTCGCCTCATCCCGTCTCGTCTCCTCTCGTCACTGGCCTGCCGTCCGATCCACATCACACCAGACCCATATGGTTCCTCCTGCAGGTGGTGGGCCCGCTGGAGGACGGACCCATGTGTCTGCCTCAGGCCGGACCTGACCGGACGTCATGGGTGAAGGCCCGGCCACCAAGCGCTTGCCGACAGCCCCTCCCCCAGGCCTGGCTCCAGGGTGGGGTCCCGGTAACACTTCCAGCAGGACACACTGGTCCTTGGAAGTTGTCCCATATGCATCTTTAAGGACCATTCTTTGTCTGACCCTTCACCCAAGACCAGTTTGCCATGGGGGACCCTACCAGGGGCTGCTGCCCCGACAACATGGCTCCTGGGATCATGAGGACACTCAAACCCTCCAGCACAAGGTGACGGTCCACAGAGGAGAGCTTGAAGGGAAAGTTCACGCAAACATCAAGATCCACTCATCCACTCATTATCTGCCTGCGATCATCACGCGGGGAGGAGCTTCTGCCTGCTGCTGCTGCTGCTGCGTCTCTGTTGGCGCTTCAAACCTCAAATTTCCTGCGTCGCACCTACAAAACATCCAAAATTTTCCAGGAAATAGAAAATTGCCGTTTCACCTTCCGGCCGACCACCACATAGCGGCCTTCGCGCATCGTCGCCATCACGCCATGTCGTCGCATGACGCCACGCCGCCTTCATACGTCATCGCCGCCTTCACGCCACATCACGCCACATCGTCGCAATCACATCGCCATCACGCCACTTCACGATTGCTGCATCGTGAAGCCACGTCATCGCCACATCGCCACCACATCACTGCCCGTACGCCTCCTTCACACTGCCTTCACGCGCAACGCCGCCTTTACTCCGCCGTCACGCCACCTTCATGCCGACTTCACGCCGCATCGCCGCCTTCACGCCATGTCGTGATCGCTGCATTGTCGCCTTCACGCCGCGCCGCCTTCACGCCGTGATGCCGCCATCATGCGTCAGCGCCTCCATCATGCCGTGTCATCGCCTTGGTGCCGCGTCGCTGCCATCACGCCACGTCATGATTGCTGCATCATTGCCATCACGCGTCGTCACCGCCATCACGCCGCGCCGCCTTCACGCCGCGTCGCCACCTTCACGCCGCGCCGCCTTCACGCCGCGCCGCCTTCACGCCGCGCCGCCTTCACGCCGCGTCGCCACCTTCACGCCGCACCGCCTTCACGTCGCCACCTTCATGCCGCGCCGCCTTCACGCCGCGCCGCCTTCACGCCACGTCGCCACCTTCACGCCGCGCCGCCTTCACGCCGCGCCGCCTTCACGCCGCGCCGCCTTCACGCCGCGTCGCCACCTTCATGCCGCGATGCCTTCACGCCGCGCCGCCTTCACGCCGCGCCGCCTTCACGCCACGTCGCCACCTTCACGCCGCGCCGCCTTCACGCCGCGTCGCCACCTTCACGCCGCGTCGCCACCTTCATGCCGCGATGCCTTCACGCCGCGCCGCCTTCACGTCGCCACCTTCATGCCGCGATGCCGCCTTCACGCCGCGCCGCCTTCACGTCGCCACCTTCATGCCGCGATGCCGCCTTCACGCCGCGCCACCTGCACGCCGCGCCGCCTTCTTCATGCCGCGTTGCCGCCTTCACGCCGCGCCGCCTTCACGCCGCGTCGTCACCTTGGCGCCGCGTCGTTGCTCTGAAACACCCACAGTACGTGGGGTCGATGACGGCAGCAGGCCTTCTCTCAGGTGGGCGGGCGAATGACCGCGGGAGTTTTTCGAGCCGCCCGAGTATTTTTTTTCCCCTTTTATGGATAATTTCCGATTACATAATCACATCTCAGCCTCCGGTGCTTTGAAATCTCGGGATTATTTTGAAGATAATTATTTTTACTACGACTTGAGTCCCCTAAACTTGACGTGAGGTGCGGCGTCTGGTTTTGGGTGACGTTCCATGAGGGACGGCGGGGCCCGGAGCTCGTTAGCGAGGAGCAGCTCCTCTCCGGAAGAACACCTCAAAGGAGGAACTTGAGCAGGAAGGAAGCGAAGGCGGGAGGTGACAAAGGCGTCAGCGTCCCGTCGGCGTCCCGTCGGCGTCCCGTTGGCGTCCCATTGGCATCCCGTTCCGGCGCATCTCGGTGCGTCTCGGCTGTGCCGGGCTTTGATTGGCCGTCAGTTCGGCGTCCCGTCCTCGGGAGCCAGGAGGGTCGACTGCTACTTCCAGCGGTGACTCATCGCTAATTGCTGCATCTCCAGTCTGTATGAAATAAGAGGAGGACTAATGAGCATCATTAGTGCGCCGCTGTCAGGAGAGTCTCCGCTGAAACACACGCCAGCCCCCCGCCGGCAAACGCAGGGGAGCCGCTCGCTAACCGAATCGCCCGGTGAACGATTCGGATCTTTGTACTGAATCAGGAATCACGAGTCCGAGGTCTCCATGAACCCGGGTCCATAGAGTCCTCCGGCTGGCTAACGCTAAGTACACAAGGCCAGTTAGCGACTCACCGGAAACACAGCGGACTCATGATTATGATTATTATTATTATTTGCATGCGTTTTTGTATATATGTGTATAATTATACACTTTTTGCACATTTTGCATTTTTGGAATGATTTGTGGTCATGAACCTGTTTGGCTTCATTCAGCACTGAAATACTTAGTGATGGTTTGTGTTGTGCAGGTTTGTTATGAGGTTTCCAACTAATTTTTTCATCTCTTATTATACTGTGAAACTTATTTTCATAAACTCCAAAGACTGTACCCCGTCTACCCATATTTTTATTTGAGCATTCTTATTAAACTTACCAAGTAACATTATTTTAGTTTTATGTTTTAATTAGATTTTAATTTTAATTAATTCTCGATTTAAGATATCTGATTCAGTTTGCGCAGTTTGCATCAATTCTCTCGCCGACTCCTTGCTGACTCCAGCACCTCGGGTGAGGCAGGTCACTTTAGCGAGTCGCTCAGGCTAACCCGGGTCCGTCACATAAACCCAGTTTACCCGGCTAACGCTAACACCTTTGGTCATTTTTCGCGCTACGATGGAAGTTTTGCAGTGCTGAAATGAACGTGCTTGTCTATGCTAACATTAGCACATCAGCTAATATCAGCCAGGTTAACATTTACTGTAGGCTAATAATGAAGTGACGTGGTGAAGCTAGTTGAACAGACGCTAGCTTAGCACGCCAGTAGTTCCAATGGTCCCCTTAATGTTAGCATACAGGGCTCAGATTGGACTAATATTTCAGCAACATGTTTATGCTAGCTGAACGGACGTTAGCTCAGCTGGCTAAAAGTTCTCTAGGTGTTAGCATGTTTGACTTATGGATTGTTCAGTCAGTTTTATAGGTAACGCAGCCGAGCTGGTTAGCTCTCTCATCATAATACATGTTAGCGCTGTTTGGTTTCCGCGCTCCATGCAGACGCAGTGACTGATGGGTAATCTGACTGGTCAACTTCCTGTGCGCTCTTCACATTTATAACTCACTTTGACCTGAGCATTTTGTTTGGACGGATGAATATCCTTTGCAGTAGAAGGGGGCGGGGCCAGATGTGCATATTCATAATGAGGAAGGCCACATTTGTTTCAGCAAATATGTCATTTTGAGGCACCAACACGAACTTACAAGAGACGTGAAACTGCCGGCGGTCGTCCTCCAAGCGTGTCCCATGGCAACAGGAGCCCGTGGCGGTCCAATGGGAGCCGGCCTCTCATTTTAACGCCTCTCCGAATGCCGGCGGTGATTGCGGCGGAACAAGAGCGCGGGGAGTCAATCAGCCGGGCGTCGAGGTGTGACGAGGTGTGTTTAACGCTGCAGGCAGGCGCCCGCCGCCGCCGCCGCCGCCGCCCTCACGCCTGCCGCGACAATTACCTGACTGAATTACCGGCTGACTGGCAGCCAACCGACGTGGAGCCGCCATGTCGCCCCCCCACGACGGCCGAGCCAGCGAGCACAATCCGAACGCTGCAATCTTAATCTCACGACCCGCGATGGCAAAATTTACTCTCATTGGTATTTTTTTATTTTTATTTCATTTGCTTTCTTTTTTTTTTTTGTTTCCGCCAGCCTGCGCGGACAGGAAACCCCCCGCCGGCAAAACTCATGCGCTCCAGCAGCTGCCGATTGCCCACTGTCACCACCAATCCTGTCACGGCGTTCGTCTCCTCATGCAACCGCCTTCCAAATCTCCGGCTTTTATATGACACAACAACATCTTTAAGAGATAAGGCAAGGTGGGGGGGG
>CAAKHG010045486.1:0-18396 GCA_901007715.1 Dactylopterus volitans
AAACCACTGCGTGTTCACCATAGAGTATAATGCAACAGCCCTGCAATCAATCCTCCCTTCAGGAGGAGATTTATGTTGAATTTTGATTCAATATTGTTTTGCCACCATAATGCATGCAATGAGTGGGATAACCAAAATATTAGGGACACCCCTCAGTACAACCAATTAATATTTGTCTCTACAAATTCAATATCAAATTTCTCCTGAAGGGAGAATTTATTGCAGGGCTGTGGCATTGTATTCTATGGATGAACAAGCATTTTAATGAGTTGTACTGAGATGTCCCTAATATTTTGGCACCCTAATGCATAGGAGGGTGGCGACCAAAATATTGGGGACACCTCCAATAACAGCTCCAATGTGTCAACACAAATTCAACATAAAACTCCCCCCTGGAGGGGAGAATCTGTTGCCGGGATGTTGCGTTGTACTCCATGGTGGACATGCAGTGGTCGTAATGTTTTGGATGATTGGCGTATTTACACGTATTTGAAATATCCCCGACACAGTGATGAAAATCTAGAAAATAAATAAATTGATTGGGCTTTTACATGGCTCACCCCCCCATCCTTCCATCGGTTGCATGAAAAGCGGCCTGATAGTTTTACCATAATCATACGGACATAAATTCCTTGGCAGGGACGATAAACAAGCGCTTTACGCCGGCGCCCGCATGCATCGGCGGCGGCGGGGTCCGCGCTTCCCTTTGTCTTTGTGAAAACCGCCGCATGACTCATCCGTGGGCTCGGCGCTCTCAGACGCGCGCGCACGCCGGCGCGGCGAATTACGAGCAGGAACACTGGAGACATAATAGAAAGAAGAAAAAAAAACCCCTCACAGACGCTGAGAAGATTTACATCTGGGAGCTTAATGAATCACTCAGCCTTGATTCAGGTCCAGAAGCCCAAATCAAAACCACACCGGGGCCCCCTCGGTAAATCTGACAGGTCCAAGACAAATCCCCCTGGCGAAATCACAAAACTGTTTACCTTCCTTGTACTTTAGAGAGCTACTGGAGCATCAAAGTGTTTCCAAAAAGAAAAAAAAAAGAAAAGAAGTTTATTTTATTGCCAATAAGAATGTGCAAACAAAACAAAAAAAGGAAAGAAAATTCTATTGAAAGAAACTCTTTAGTAGAAAAACCGCGCTGCAGAATTTAGCGTCTCCAGCTAAATGTCAACAAGACGTTTTGACAGTCTCACTTCAAGCAAATACTCTGCTTGACAATTCAGACACCATTTGAGGGGAGTAAATAATACTGAAACACACACACACACGCACACACACATACACACACACACGTGCACGCATGAGCACACAAACACACACACACACACACGCGCGGGCGCACAAAGACCAGACAGAAAAACAGATGCACTATCGGACAGACAGCCTGCATCTGCTGGAAGCCGCGCTGCCCTTCATCCATCACCATCAGTCACACTCCAACACACACACACACACACACACACACACACACACACACACACACACACACACACACACACACACACACACACACACACACACACACACACACACACACACACACACACACACACACCGTATCTTGGCAGCTTTATTATTAACACCTCCTATGTGTTTGGGATTCAGCCTAATGTTAAGATTGAGGGTGTGTGTGTGTGTGTGTGTGTGTGTGTGTGTGTGTGTGTGTGTGTGAGTAGGAGAGAGGGCAAACTAATGGAAGTAGAGCAAGGTCAGAATAATGAGAACAGGAAGTGGGGTAGGGAGCAGCGCAAGGTGAGACGAGGAAAATAGTGATGGACAAGAAATAATATTCCTGAACATTCATCAATAATATTTTTTTTTTTCAATCAGTGGTATCAGCTTCTCCGCCTTTTTTATTTGTTTCAGATTAATGAGATTGAGTAACTTTGTGATTCGGCTGGATAAACGCTCTCGGATGTTGCGACATCCTGGCGTCCAGCTAAATGAACTCGGGTTTCTTTTATCGATCGACAGGAACAATAAAATACAGGAGTGTCATTAGAAACGCATTTTAAACATGCACGCACGCACGCACGCACGCACGCACGTTGGGTTCTTTATTTCTCTGACCGTCATCGGTGCAGTTCACGTTACCTCAGTTCAAAGCTTTGCAAATATACGATTTTCATTCACTGCCGAGATGCAAAAAGATGAGAAGTTGCACTGGACAACGTGAGCGACGCAGTGCCGATTACGATTTCCGTAATTTTAGTTGTTTGTTCATTTTTTCTTCACACTTTTGGTTTCATGTGGTAATTTTGATGCTGTTGATGGCGAAATAAGTCAAATAACGTAAACTAACGAAAGGTTGCTGGAGCATTTTCAGACCTCTGTTCAGGAATTGTACACAACAAAGTCAATAGGATGTGTAGCGCTAACTTTGTAACCGTCACGGTCCCTTTCAAACTATAAACGCGTTTTAAAATGGTAAACTAATTGCTAACGATTGAGTTAGGGGGGGGGGCTAAATGAGCCAATCAGCGCTAATGGAGCGTGTTTGACATTTCCAAAAAAAAAAGCAGCAAAAATGGTTATTTCCGCAGTAGCTGCTGAGGAAATTAAAAAAAACGGCCCAGAGAGGCTGCGCCCCCGCCCCGCCTCTGCTGAATATTCACGCCGGTTGATGTTGCTCGATAATCTCTATTAAACAGCTGCAATCCCGCCGGCGGATAAACGCCGGGGTGAAATTTCACCTGTGTTTTGGGTCTGAGCGCGACGCCACGGCCGGCTGCACCTGGACCAGCCAGGCTCTGGTTGTCCAGGGTAACCGGTTATAAAATGGGGGTATGTGTCCCCCCAGGGGTACGTGGAGGTATTCCAGGGGGTACTTGAAGTTTAAAATAAATAAATAAATCCATGCAAAATCCCCTTAAAAATAATTCTATCGTGAATCACTTAAGCTAAAATATAAATGGATGTTCATAAACTGAATGTTAGATTCCTTACTCAATGTCATTAGGTTTTAAAAAAAAGGACTTCAAGTCAATAAATACTTTTTCATTGTTTAATCTTCATCTAAATTCAAGCTAAGGATTTAACAGTTAGGCCTTGAGATTTCTTTTCTTGTGAAGAAATGTTTATAATTAAGTTCATGATTTCATTTTGAGAACAAATCTCTCTCTTGATCCCAAAAGAGGGCACGTAATATTTATCTTAAATCCACATATCTTCATGTATAATTAAGTGAACTGCTTCTTTTTATGTCAACAGATTTTTAGCCCTTTTTTTTATATCATTTTTCCTGTCTAAGCGGTTCTGGAGAGAGAGACCAAGAGAAAGCAGCGTTTTGCATACTGACGAGGGTGCAAATGCTGCTGTGACTGCTCACGGTTTGTTTTTGGTCGTCAGTTTGACATTTTAGTGATGAAAAGCATTTCGCCAAGAACGGTCACAGATTATTAACCTTAAAACGTTTGAAATTATTTTATTTTTTTTGGTTACAAAGTCTAATAAATGGACACTGATGGCGCAGCTCCGTGTTTAACCCCCCCCCCCAACCACATGTGCACTGCACTGGTTCGGGGGTACTTGGCTGAAATATTTCACATTTCAGTAATATAATATTTGATATTTCTCATCTGCCTGTCAACGGCGTCCCCCGCTAACAGCGGTACTGGCCTCAGCGCCGCCGCCGCCACTGCCGCGCCACCGCCACTGCCGCTGCCGCTGTCGATTTCGCTCGCCGCCTCACCAAATTTCACTGACGCTCCATCGGGGTTTTGGGCACCACATCGAATCGCTTAACAGCGGAAAGGCATTAATATCCGAAAATCATAAGTAAAGCCTCCTCTTGACTGATGGCGGCGCAGCCGGTTCAGACAGGTGGACACCGGCAGCAACAACAAAGGCAGGGAAACGAAGAAAAAAAAAAAGGCCCTTTTAAATTTGCAGCCCGTTTTTTTAGATGAAGTGCAGAGCGATGCACTTATTTAACCTTGGAAAAGCCCGAGGATGCTAAAAAGATTGTGCCGCACGGCCATAAACGGCAAAGTGACGAAACCCGGGTTTGCAAGACAACAGCAGAAGCAGCAGCAGCAGGAGTTAAGATTTACACAAGATTTTCAGCCAGCTCGCTTCCTTTTCATTGGCTATCGTTCCGTGTGAGGATCCACACGGGGTTGAGGGAACGCCGTCACGCTACAGGATTTACAATCGCAAGTCATGAACACGTTTAATTCGTGCGATTTCAGATCACCTCAGGAGGAGCCGCTGAAATCGTCTTGACCCACTGCTGCGTGTACAGCGGGGCCAGATCGGGATGAGGAATGAGGACGGACGTGCGAGGAGGAGACGAGGAGAACAAATTTAACACAGAGGCGAGAAGAAGCCAGGCGAGAAGGCGCGAGAGAGGCAGACGGCGGGAGAAAATAACGAGAGCGAGCGACAGGAGGCCCTTCATGTTGTTGCCTTCATTCTTTTCTCAGAGGACTTCAGTCAGATATGCAATTGGACCTTTTAAATGCAGTTTTGAACCCCTTAAATTCATCTTCCTAAAAACGACTTATCTAGACGTTTCTGTCTTGTGATATGGCTCGACTGCAACTCTCACACGGGTTTTCTCAGTTAGCGTTCAGGGGGCTATGAATATGCTGACCCGTCTCTCCTCTCTGGGATTCCGCCTGCGGACTAATGCGCTTTCTCGTGCCGGCTCCCAGCCGGCTGGCCTGGCTCCCTCGCTAGCTCGTCGTCGTCGTCGTCGTTTCGGCGAAGCACGTGCGAACGATTCAGCAGGCTCCGCCCCCTTGAGCAGTCAGACCGGTTCTGTGCGTTTCCCCACGTAGAAGCTGGACGTGGTTTTTCCTGAGAAAGTCAACGGTTTACTGTAGAAAGCTGAAATCCTCGGCCATGATCTTGACAGCCATTTATTTATTTATTTATTTTTAATTTTCATATAAGAGAAACATCATACGGGTGTTAGAAGGTTTAAAAACTTCAAGCTGGAGCAGCGAGAGCGATTTCTAGGTCACAGGCGGGAGGGTGGAGGAGACCGAGAGGCACAAAAAAAAAACAGAGAAATGGGGGGAAAAGCCAAACGAGCACCGCAGCGACTCCGGAGGCTCGTGGCGGAAAAATTACAATTATTCAGCTCCCGTCTGTTTTTGCTTTTCGTGCGTCACCCCTCCTCATCTAATATGAGAAGTCAGAAGTCAGTCAAAACAAGCGAGGTCCACTTGACTGTACGCCTCGGCAGCCGTCCGCCTCCGTCATAACTAATAACCCATATTCAATTTGCATAAATTTGCTGACGTACATCCACGACAGTGCGACCACTGCATGTCTGCACGCAGAGTATGATGCAACAGCCCTGCAATATTGTGCTGAATTTTGATTGGATGTGTCTGAGGGAGGTGTTGACATATTTTTGATGATATTTTAAATGTAATTTGTGTTGCTGTTTGCCTGTACTGGGTTACGCTGAGAGGTGTCCCTAATATTTTGGTCACCCTCGTGTGCGTGAGCTGGACGACCATCTCCTGGTTGTCTGCATCCATTCCCCCCTCCCCACTCCTCCTGACCACTGCTTGGAGGTTCAGTCCCTCCTTTTTCTAGCAATCCTGCCCCGCCACCTGTGCCCTCTCAGGCCCCGCCCCCCTCCTGGGGCTCAACGGGTCAGAAACCGGGCCGCCTGGCGAGCGGCATCTGACCGCGCCCGAGCCTGCCAGGAAGAGCTCGCGGCGGGTTCCGCGGGATCCAGTCCAAGGGCGGCAGATGAGGAGGCAGCTTTTTTGGAATTACATGCTCGCCGACGCTGAGTGGCAGCTGTCAGGGAATTAAAGAGACGTGGTGGGCGAGTTACATCCTCGCTCCGGAGGCACCAATCGATATGAGAAAGAAAGAAAGAAAAAAAAACACCCTCCCAAACCGCCCATGAAGCCGCCGCGCTGAGCTACGTCCACCGCTTCATGCCCCCCGAGGGCGCCGGCTGCACTCTGCTGACCTTCTGTCTCCCCCCTCGGAGCTAATGACCACAGCGCCTCGGTGATTAGCATCGACAACACATGGCGCGCGAAAGCTACACCGCTTAGCGCCGCCGCCCTTCATGCATTCATACATGCGGCAGCAGGCACACACAGACGCGCGCGCGCACACACACACACACACACACACACACACACACACACACACACACACACACAAGCGGGCATTAGTATGCCGCGCATGAGCTGAAGGTGCAAAAGGTGAGAAAACCGTGGAGAAAAAAAAAAGAAAAAACTAGTGTAAGTGCTCACGGCCGTGTAGCAGTAGACCCACATACAGGCTTATGATGCCACAATGACCTTGACCTTTGACCCCCCCCAAGCTCCAATCAATCAGCCTTGTGCCCGAATTTGACATTTGTGCCAAATTGCAAGGACTGCCCTCTAGCCATCCCTCAAATTGGAGCCGACCTTTGACCTTTCATGACATCATGTCCTATCAATTGAAGATTTTAGACGTTTGCGAGGAAGTCTGCCATAGTCGGCGTGCAACACTGAGCGTGGTGGGCAAAACCGTGTTTTAGCGAGGTCCTGTGACCACCAGAATCCAATCGGCTCACCCACGCCGACACGCGCTCACACAACAGCGGCGGCGGGCGACCTTGATCTTTGACCTCTCATGCCCAAAATCTAATTAGTCGACACTTGGGCGCGAGATGACATTTTCTGCCATATCTGGACCGCCGGATGGATGTACGGACGGACGACCCGGACACACGCCGTGGGTCCTCCGCACTCGGCCGTCACTGATGCAGAGGCATGAAAAGAAGGGAGAGGCGGCGAAGGGTAATGTCACGACGTTTGCTCCGACAGGAAGCGCCGTGTCAGCAAATAATTAGGGGGAGAAAGCACATCTCGAAAGATCAAAGCGACGCGCACACACACTCACACACACACACATATTAGGAGAGGGGAGGGGCAGCGATAGAGGAGAGAGGGAGAGATGGAGGGAGGCGAGCGCTCTGCGGAAAGAGACCAGAAAGTGCCGCTGCTTCGAGCTCAAGCCGGACGCGGCTGGCGGCGCCACACTCGCTGGGTTAGTTCTGACTTCCTGTCCGTAAGCCCGGACCCTCCAAAAATTACGGCGCTCCTACGTCACAGATTTAAACCCCCAACATGACGACTCATCCGACAGCTGGGTGGGTTTCACAAAAAGTGCTGCAATATGTGCGCTGCCCCCTGGTGGAGCGAACGGCCCATTAAACCAGCTCTTGTCCGCATTGCACTTCCCGGCTTCACGCCGGGCATTTGACACTTGAGGGTTTTATGGCGGGAAACAGCAGGAAGTGCGGAGTTTCTTCCAGTCCCGAGTTTCTACAAACCTCCCCCGGGGGTTGTCGCAAATCTCCAAACAAAACGTTTGTTGCAATGACTGGCCTCGTATCTGAAGTCAGTCCACCAGAATTTTTGTTGAAAAGTTCTTGAAGTCACAGATTTCAGAGTGGAAAGGCGCTGCGTGCGGTCGTGCTGCCCGAAGGGACGCAATGCTTTGTGGGTTAGCCGCTAAAGCATTCAAGCTCTTGCTAATCTGATATACACGTCTTGCACACACACACACACACACACACACACACAAAAATCACATAATATGCAGTTAAAAACAATCTATATAGTCAATTTGCCATCACATTTAGCAGGACTGGTGCATCAGGACAGGTGCAAACGCCCACTATGCGATACTCACAGCTGCAGTCTGTCGGCTTAACAAATTCTTTTATTGACCTTCCGAATGTGAGTGATTGGAATAGTCGGCACTTTATTTATTTATTTTATTTTATTTAGTTACTTTGCAAATTTACTTGCCGCTGTCAGTTTCTCGCTGAACAAGCCAGTCGGCGGTCGGCAGGGTGACGTCACAGGGTTGCGTTCAAGTAGCGCAACCGTTTGTTTGGGGGGCAAGTGTGGGGGAGCTTCATGTGGCATGACTAAGCACTTTAAGCCCTTAATCCCCACGGACCTCGAGCGCGCACAAGATGATTGCAGCATTTATACGCAGCATGTCGCACCTCAACAGAGAGCCGAGGTCGCGGCGGGCTGCTCTCTTTCACCAGCGCCGCTCCGCGTTCGAAAAAACCGACTGCCGAGTCCGCCGGAGCAGCCGCCGCCGGAATTTGAAATCTTTGAAATTTCAGCCATTACATTGCAAAAAAAAAAAAAAAAAAAAACATGAAACAGGGGTTTCGGCGTGATGAATCGAGTCGAGACGAGCAAATATAGCACAACCAAAATTTTTTTTAAAAATTAAAAAAAAAAACACCTGCTGGGGGACGGCCACGCCTCAGATTCAAGACGGGTCCGCAAACACGGCGGCGGCTCAATTACTGATAATTAATTCACAACAGGCACGAGCAGCCTGAAACTAATTTAAAATAATAATAATAACAATAAGGTTTTGCATCACCAAACTGGAGAGCGGCATGACGTTGAGGGTGCAGGCGCACTTGAAAATAGAGGCGGGATCTGTGACTCCCTCCCATATCTATCTCATATCTATTTTTTTTTTTTTTTTCCAAGAAGCCAGCTTGGCGATAACTCATTTTATCCGGGGACTATTATCACTGGGAGGAACCACAGGGCAAGATTAGGATCATTCAACAGTCATCCAAGCTTAAGACCTCCCACCAACATACATCCTGTTGTTGGGATGTCTGACTTTCGATGGAATTCTTAAATAATGATCATAATTTCGTGCGACTCGATTCCCGTCGTTCCCGCTCAGCAGCCTGGCAACGGCATTGGCTCGTTCCTGAGCACCAAAAAAAAAAACCCACCGCCCGACTTGCACGCGCCTCCGTCACGCTCGCCGTGGCGCCACGTGTCCTTAAACGCCCATGTGTATTGATTGCGCACGTGAGGCATCTTATGAATGAATGAATGGGTCGGTGGATTTGCGCGTGCTGGCAGAACAACAAAAACAAACGCGTCATCGTCATCCAGCAGCAGCAGCAACAAGCAGCAGCAGCAGCTGGCGTTACTGGAGCGTCTCCTCGGATAGATCTGGCCCCGCCTCCCACCTCCCTGTTGCATCGCCCTGCGCATCTCACAAACCCGCTCGCTTGCGCCCGCCGAGCCGGTCGGAGGAGGCGGGCGACGACGGAGCGCTGGCAGGCCTCCAGCTTTCTCTAAAAATGACCTCGGAAGCGGCGGCGCAGCGGGGGGCGGCGGCGGCCCGGCCTCGGTGTTTGCAAAGTGTTGAGCCGCGACAGATGGGAGCCGCTCGGCAACGAGAGTCGGACCTGCGCCGAGAATCGTCTTCGCAGCGTTTTGCTGTGTAAAAGCAGCAGGGGCGACTTCTGCCTCCAGGTATCTCACTTCCTCAGGCGAGAGATTCATTTGGACTTTTTCCCCCCATTTGAAGCGCAATGTGAACATTCTAAGTCTAAATTCACAAGCGTCTTGAATTGCTAGAATGCGTCCCAAAGTTTGGAGGTTGTGTTCAACAACCAAAATGTGATGATTTGCAAAACATACTTAAAAACAGGAAGATTGAAAAAAAAAAAAAAGTCACACCAAAGCATTGAAAAATTGCAAATAATTGCATTTGCTTCCATTGACATTTTACGCAACCAGCCAACCTTTTTTTGGAAACAAGGTTGCAAACACTCAGCAGCCACTTTATTAGGAACACCTGTTCAACTGCCTATTAGCGCAAATATCTGATCGGCCAATCACAGGGCAGCACCGCGATGCATTTAGGCCTTAAGAGGATCTGCTGAAGTTCAGACCAAGCATCAGAATGGAGAAGAAAGGTGGTTCAAGTGTCCCTGAAGGTGTCCTGGTTGCTGGTCTGAGTGTCCCAGCAGCTGCTGATCTACTTGGGTTCTCACACACAACCATCTCCAGGGTTTACAGAGGATGGTCCCACAAAGAGGAGACACCCAGTGATGCTCAGATGACTTGTTGATGCCAGAGGTCAGAGGTCAGATGTCAGAGGAGAACAATTCGATTGCACGAATATTCCTGTACAAACGGGTTTTTTGTTTTTCTCATGAAGTCAAAGGACAGAGAGAGTCGCTAAATGTACAGATTGCAAAGCAATGCGATTTACAAATAAATTATCGTGATATAATAACTAATACTGAAGTTTTGTGGTGTTGTTGCAAACCTAACACGCAGGTCCTTCCAGCCCATCTACACTACTGAGCGCACAGGTGGTTTATTAAAGCTGCAGCCGCACTGGGACCGGCGGATCAAGCAGGAAACACATGTTATCACCTCACATATTTCTTATGGTGAAAGTGCCCGGAAACAACATTGCATTTCTTGATATCTGACCAAGTTCGGCCCGATATTGGCTCCCTTTTTAAGCTCGAGTTTGGTCTCCGGTGATCCGATTTGGCTGTGGGAGCATTTTACCGAAAGCCACACCGATCAGCCATAACATTATGACCACTGCATGCTTACCATAAAATATAATGCAACAGCACTGCAATAAATTTTCGTGTTGGACAGAATTGCTGATATATTTGAGTGATTTTTATTGGGACTCTTAATTTGTGATGCTGTTGAACTGTACTGGGTTATACCGAGAGGCGTCCCTAATATTTCGGTCATCCCCACCCATGTCAGCAGACATACAAATGTGGAACGAGAGGGAGCTGCAGAGTGGGACGAAAATCCTCCAGAACCGGCCTTCCTTTTCCATCCAATGGAAACATTTTAATGGAAAATATTAATTAAACTGGGGCTGAAATTAAAGGTGCAACATCTGCGACCCTCATTTCTCACAGTCTCTTTCTACATGCGCCTCAGCACCCCCTCCCCTTGATGTGCACATCTCCCTTCCTTCCTCTCAGATTTATTTCCAGTCTATCCCTCTGCGCCTCTCTCCCACCTTCACGTCTCTTTCTTGCAACTCATCTTCTTTTTTTTCCTCCTCTCTCTCCACCCTTCACACTTTCATCCTGCCAGACGGGCTCGAAGGGAAAGCGAGCGCTCGAGAGCCTCGGCGGCTCGTGCACACTTCCAACCTCAAAGCCCCGAAATTTTTCAGAACTTCCCCCAGAATCTCATTTGCATGATGAGTGAGTGCGGGTTAGGATGTCTATTTCAGGGTCACATTAATATGAAGGGGGGATACTTCTTTTCCTTTTTTTTTCTTTTTTTGGCGAAGCTAAAAATAGTGTGAAGTCTCCTGAAAATAAAGACCTCAAATGATCATAATAAGCCATTTTCAGCAAACATACTGCAGAAATATGGAATCAAGAGGCAACATCACAGATCTACACTGATCAGCCATAACATTACGACCACTGCATGTTCCACTGCAATCAATTCTCCCTTTCGTGTTGAATTTTTATTTAATTTTTGAGAGTTGGCATATTTCATGGTTTTTGGGACTGTATTTTGTGATGCTGTTGAACTGTCCTGGATTATACTGGGAAGTGTCCCTAATATTTTGCTCCTCCCGCTCATATGCATCAGAGTACGCGATGCTGTTGATGCTGAGAGGTGTTCCTAATATCTCAAATTACAGTCCCACCAACAGTCATTCGGATATGTCAACACCTCTCAAACACATTCAATGAAATGCCTCTTTTTTTGTACATCGACCTTGGCAGAGGTCACAGTGCCTTCGGTGTGACACACACACACACACACACTATTCGATCCTCAATGTGACACTGAATCGACTATGTAGCTTGTTTCATCTGCACAGCGCAAATTTTAGGGGCATCAAAGCGGATGACACTTTGCGCTCTGAAACTTTTCTTCTTTAAGACCATTTTTGAAACCTTTCCGGCGAGAAGGCGACCTCGTAGTTTTCAGATCCGTGATCATTTTACATAAACGATCTAGGTCTCTCCAACGAGTAGCTGAAAAATGCACCCTGGGGGTGTGTAGCAAAAGGACAACGCACTTTACAAATGTCGTTTATTTCAATGTTAATGTTACTTATGATAACGTGTGTGTGTGTGTTGATGCTCTGTCTTGTCTTTTTAAGCTATTTTCATGCCCTTTTAAGATAAAATGGGAGTAACCAAATACTAGGGGTCGCGCTTTTGTTTTGGAAAGACAGAATGCAGAATGTATCCACCGGTACTATGAGTAAAGTTATTTAACTTCGGGCTGGTGAGCGATTATCACACTATAATCTTCGGAGAAAACTGCAATACTGACGGGTTATTTAGTATGCGGTATGTAGTACATGAAGCAGAGGAGAGTAGGTTATTAGGCCATTCCGAAGACACCGGGGGAGATTAACTAAAGCCTCCAACAATTCACACCACTTCCTGACATAAAGTCCACTTTGCTAATGTTGCCTGGCAACACGGCTCCAAGGGGCAGGGAGGAAAAAACAAAACAAAAAAAAAAAACACAGATCTGTGGCTGATATCGATTCATAGCAATATGGTTTCCAGGAGGTAACAGCTGGACCGCTGTTACGTTCCCGTCTCTTTGTTCCTTTTTAAAATCAGTAGTCTGCCGGCGGAGAGCGAGGTCAGAGGGCGGCGGCGCGCATCCACTCCCGACACGACAGGAGGAAGCGCGGCCGCACAGATCCATCCGCCCCGCGGCACGGTGCAGCGCTTACCTCATCGCGACCAGTGTTCTCATCACTGTGTGCACACTGGGCGCCAATAAGGAGCTGTGTTTGCAGGGTGCAGCGCCCGCTTCTTTGTGCTTCATGGGAACATCTAGTTGCCAGGAGGACTCTGAATAGGCTTTCTGACACAGTAGCTCACTCTCCGGCCTGTTGCTTTCACACTTTTACTTTCTTTCTTTTTATTTATTTGGGTTTTTTTTTTTGGATCATCTCCTCTGGCCAGAAGCGTAATGCAGACGTTCTATCTTCCACGTGTCATCACTCATTTTCACTGCATCGCCGTCTCACTCCCTCTCATCCTCCCAGTTTCCCTTATAAATCTGTAAACACCACCACCACCCCCCCCCGCACACACACACATATATATATACACACACACACACACACACCTCGCTGCCTCTCGTGCCTCGCCGCCCATTCTAAAGCGCCAGCTCCGTTCGCTCCCATTGGCTGGCAGTGACATCACTTGAGCAAAGTGTTGAGTCAGACGCCGCCGGTGGCCGGTTCTCAGACGGCTGACGCCCCCTTGTGTCCGCGGAGAAGAAATGCAGCCCTTTGCCTCGAAAACACCCCCCCGTCTGCGCCATCAACACGAGCACAGACGACCTCCTGGTGATATGATGATGTGACACCCGCGTCCCCTGATCCCAAACGAGGGGCGGCGGACATCCGTGGAGTAGCGGGATTAGATCAGCCTGGCGTGGACGTGGCCATTAACGCGGATTACGGTTTAAGCCGCGCGTTGATTAAATCTAACAGGATCAATTTGAAGCCCCTCCTCCGCCGCTAATGGCCATCCCGCTTGCCCGTCGTCGTCCCTGCGCTCACCGCAGTGGCGTCCGCCGGTTTATCGCGGCGCTCGGCGTCATTTTCGCTTGTGTTAATTTCATTTGCGGGGATCTGTGGCTGCGCTGTCGCTTCTGTGATGAATGGAACCGTCGAGGGCAGCTGTCTCTAGAATAACTCCTGTCTTTAATATAAGAGGGATAAAAACCTTGATTATATACGTGTCTCTTTAGCACGATTACGTCTCCATGCGGAAAAAAGTTGAGATTAAAAATATTCAACATTGCAATGACGGCGTGGCAGACGTCAGCAAACTCATGCGCAGTGACGTGCTCGCCTCCACGGTCCTCACAGATGAACCAACCCGGATGGTAAAAGGCCACAGGCGTTCAACATGCGCGCCTACAACCGCACGTGACAATGGCTGCAATGGTGCCACCGCCACCGGCCGGGTTAGAGGCACAAAAGGGAGCTGGACAAATAAATATTTTGGGAGCAGTTTCTGATGTCGCGGAAGCTAACGTCAGGAAGCCAACGTAGCCGACCTTACGTTGGTGGTGTTTTGGTTGGCGGTGACCAAACGCACCGGGATGCTGCTGCAGGAGACCTTCAGTTTCGTTGGTTCTATATGTTGACGCGCCTCCTCCATTTGTTGCCACCGTAATGACAGAAAACTGAAGGTTTATGATCATTTTAGATCTTTAAGAAGGCGGCATGTGTTAAAAGCAGCGGGCAGTAACGCGTCGATTAAAAATAAACCGTGCATAAACCAGGGGGTGAAAAATATCGATTCTTAAGATGCATCCCGATGCAGACGTGGGCGATTCTGAATCAACTCAGAAATCTCTGAATAAATAAAAATCAAATTTTCTAAATGTTAATTCATAACGCAATGTTGATGGAATGCAAAAAAAAAAAAAGAAAAAAAAAAAGTGGAACTCGGGTTTGGAGGTGCGGCGCCCTGACAGTCGGAGTACGGGAGGCTGGCATATGGAAGCACTCCGGCTTCTACGGAGCTGAAGGGAAAGAGGAGCCACAAGAGCCACAACTCAAATACGGTGGACACACGAGAAACCATAAGACATGTTTCCACCCGGAGGAGGAGGAAAACACCCGGTTATAGTTCCTGCCAACCAGAGGAACGTCACAAACGCGAAGGACTACTTTCACTGCTACTGTTCAGAGCCGAGATACGACGTCTCATCTGGAAGATGTTCTACTGCCGCGGCACTCCGACGCTCTGCAACCAGCCCAGAATCCCGAGTCATGGAATGAGTGGAGAACGCTGGTAGGAGAGCTGGAACGTGCGGTGGTGGACAATCGCACGGGGAGGAAAATTGTTTCACAATGGAAACTCATCGTGAGGTGCTTGTAGGAGCTTGAGGAGTCCCGCCCCTCGCGTGAACATCAACATTTTTAAACCATCAAAATTAGTAAAAATAAAAAAAATACAGATTTGTGATGGTGAAAAGAGATTCGACCGGCACGCCGACTTCCTCGCCGTTGCTCTGGCGCCCCCTCCCTACCTTGCGGCTGGTGTAGTGGGCGTGCTTCGCCAGCTTGCCGTTGAGCCCCTGGAGGAACACCTCGTCCGTGACTTTGCCCACGTTCATGCAGGCTTCGTCCAGCACCGAGAAGATGCCTTTGTGCTGCTGCTCCACCAGGTCCACGATGATCTGATTGTTGAAGTAGTCGATCTAGCGGCAAGACAGGAGGACGATTAGCATACGTGACAGTTCATGAAGCGCGCTTTGCTAATTCTCCTAATGTAAAAAGCAAACAAGGATAATCAGATTTCATAACCACTCTCTGCTAAGACTATAAACCGCAGATTAAAAGCGTCAATCGTCCCATTAGAAATTTAAAACAAAAAGCAGCTGATGTCGTCACCCGGGCGTTTATTAAATCAAACACAGCGGGGCCCGAAAGCGGCGCTGCTCACATGTTTCCAGGGGATGCCCTCGCGCTGGTACTCCTCCTGCTCCTGCCTCAGCACCAGCTGGATGAACAGCTGCTGCAGCTTCTCGTTGCAGTAGTTGATGCAAAACTGTTCGAAGCTGGAAGCGCAAAATAAATATAGAAATAAATAAATAAATAAATAAAAAGAACGTTGCGTTATGGCTGTAAGCATCGAAAAGGGACAAAAATGTAATTTCTAAATAACAGTCACATCTTTCATCGAGACGAGAAGGTGAAAATATTCACTTTAAAAGCTCTAAAGGATACTTACACCAATGAGCCGTAACATTATGACCACTGCATGTTTACTGTGCAATACAATGCTACATACTTTTTTTTATGTTGAAGTTTTATTGAATCAGAGAGAGGTGTTGACGTATCTCAATGAACATTATCGGGACTGTAATCTGTGATGCTGTTGGACGTTAGTGCGTTACACTGAGAGGTGTCCCTAATATTTTGATCATGTCACTCATGTGCATTAAACTAGCTCACTCTGCTGTGCGTTATAACCAAAAATTAAAGTGGCAGCAGACAACCCCTCTTTAAACTCTCTTATCTCAGAGACGTGTGACGAGGACGCGATCGACACGCCGTGCCGCGAGTGGCTGTAGCCAGTCGCGGCTGAAGCCAATCGCGGCTGACACTCAGCAGGGGGCAGCAGGAAACAGTCGGCCGACGGGTTGTTGGAACCCAGAAACCTTTTATTGCTGCGATGCGAGGAGATGGCGGCGCCCCCACTGCAGCACGGCCGCCGCCCCACATCTCGGCTCAGGGGTGGGCAACTGCTCCACGAAAGAGCCGTGTGCGTGCAGGTCTTCACTCCAACCAAGCAGGAGCACACCTCAGCTGAGTGAAGACAGCTGATTGGCAGGAGCAGGAGCGCTCCTGATTCCTCTCACCCAATCAACTGTCTTCACCTAACTGTATCAGGTGCGCTCCCTGCTTGGCTGGAATGAAAACCTGCACCCGCGCGGCTCTTTCGTGGACCAGTCGCCCACCCCTGGTTTAGATCCATGCGAACCAGTAACCCCTGTCAGAAGTGTGACATCATTCATGTAGTCCAAAACTGATACATGAAAGCTGAGAAATTATCACGGTAAAATGGAGGCGGTGGTACGTGCGATCCGGACCGGCCAAAATTGCCAACCTAGATGCCAGCACCATCAACCACTTCAATATAGACATATTTTTCATAGCAGGAATTTTGCATATCCTCCACACCTGTTGTTCTGGAAAATCTCGAAGCCGTAGATGTCCAGGACGCCGATGACCGTGTTCTTCCCGTGGACCCTGGCGTCGTAGTTCTTCACCTCGATTATGTCGTTGATGCGTCCCACGATCCAGCAGAACAGGCGCTCGTACATGGCCTGGCGAGGGATGGGAGAATATTCGGCGTGAGACGCGCGTGTGTGTTGGTGTGTGTGTGTTGGGGGGGAGCAGCTGGCGAGCAAACGTCTCTCTCTCTCTCAGGCGCGCCGCTGCAAACAGACGATCCGCAGACGGAAATGTCAAAACAGCGGCGAGTCAGACTGGAGGTCGCGGCCCCGCGGTGCCTTCGAGTGCCCACAGACGTGGCTTCCTCCGCAGTCTTCAGCCCGCGCAGTCATAACAGTGTGAGTCATGCTTGTGTGAATCTTGGGGGTGGGGGGAGAAAAAAAAACAAAAATGCTGGGCGCTAAACAAAATGTCAGAGCCCCGCGGGAGACAGCGGGCCTGAGCTCCTGCATGTTTCTGGGTTCCCCGCCCGTCCATCCGTCCCATCCTTGTATCTCAAGAATGTCTGGAGGAAAAGTCTTCAGACTTGGCATGAATATGGACTCAGGCTCGAGGATGAACTGCCTGGATTCTGGTGGTTAAAAAGGGTCCGGGGTCAAGGTCTATGTCACTTTGGGTCTGCCTCTTTTTCACGGCTGTCACGAGTCTCCAGATTTTTGGCATTTTTTGGAGTTGGGTTACATCTTTGGTGGTCAGAGGTCATTGTTATCATCACAAAGCACGTATGGGGGGGTGAGCCACATGCTGATCATGGACAGGATGAGATGATGAAGTGATGATAGTTTCCTACTCTTAATACATCAAACACAAAGTCTTCACTACATAATATAATGACCGCTATGTGTTCACCATAGAACACAATGCCACAACATGGTGATAAATTCTCCCTTCAGGAGGAGTTTTATGTTGAATTTTGGCTGAATGTGTTTGAGAGGTGCTGACGTATCTGAACGACTGGATTGTGTGATGCCATTGAACTCAACTGGGTTACACTGAGAGGGGTCCCTAATATTTTGGTCATCCCACTCATATGCATCAGGGTGCCAAAATATTAGGGACCCCTCTCAGTATAATGCAGCATAACTGTCATAATAACAGGCATCATATTATATTTACTGTCAAAGCCAACTGGCGTATTTTCTGGACGGTTATTTTAGCGCCTCCACAGACCGACACGGAGGAACCGTCTCATTTCCCATCCTCCCCACCTTTGCGAGGGCGTCCCGCCCATAACCGGCCTCCTGGGCCGTGTGCTCCTTCTCGATGACGTCGCGGCCCGTGGACACCGTGCGGTACAGCAGAGCCTTCTCCACGTTCTCCTCTTTGGTGGACAGCAGATCCTTGATCACCGACACCAGCTTCGAGTTCTCTATCAGGGTCACGTCGCCGTCCACCCCGAACGTCATGTTCCCCTGAGAGGGGGGGGGGAGAGAGAGAGAGAGAGAGAGAGAGTGTAAAGTCCCAAATTCGACCGCACAACTCGGACACAACTGGCACGGGGCACGAGCCGGGATTCGGGCTTGTCGGGGCATTACCAGATGCAGGATGGTGGCCAGGATCCTGTAAACCGTCTGTATCTCGTCCCCGGTGAAGCCAATCACTTTCATGGCGTCGGCCACGGCTTTGAAGTCGGCGCCGTCGTTGATGCAAGACTGCGGAGGTAAACGGGGGGGAGACGTTGGAGAACGGTGGCGACAAAATCGTTTTTTTTTTGCGGTTTTGCTCGCGTTTCCCTGATGAATCCAGCCCAGAATGTCAAGTTCATTAAATCGCTGTAAAAAAACAAAAAAAAACAGGAGCGCCGCCTGGGCTGTTTTTCGTGCTGTTGTGTTCGGCGAC
>CAAKHG010045487.1:0-10741 GCA_901007715.1 Dactylopterus volitans
CACTCACACTCTCACGCACACCTACGGGCAATTTAGAGTAGCCAGTTAACCTCAGCATGCTTTTGGAGGTGGGAGGAAGCCGGAGTACCCGGAGAGAACCCACGCAGACACGGGGAGAGCATGCCAACTCCACATAGAAAGACCCCAGGCCGGGAGTCGAACCTGCGACCTTCTTGCTATGAGGCAACGGTGCTAACCACCTCACCACCGTGTCGCCCCAAATCTAAATTAGAAAATACAATTTTGTTGGAAGCATGGTTGTGCACGTGCAATAGCAAAGACATGCCATAAACACTGCAATAACTGCTTAGAAATTACAACTGTTTTTGTACAATCACTTTCTGAGGCTCAAATGTAGGTGGGCATGTGAGAGACAAATAGTTTCATGGCCAAGTGTGGCTTTTTTCTCTTGTCATTCTTCTACATATTAAGCACATAGAAGGTGTGGAGGTGATTCCAGCTGTTGAACCTACATACGAAACAAACAAACAAACAAACAAACAAACAAACAAGCAAACCTATCAGAGATTGATTTATATGTTGCCAAATGAACAATTTAGAACATTCTTAAAAGGACGGAATCCACACTGTGGTAAGTAACACCAAAAGACCTGGAAGACAACTAGGGTAGATGATTGTAGAATCCTTTCCTTGGTGAATATAAACCTCTTCACAGCATTCAACTATGTCAAGGACACTCTCAGAGAGGTGTATCATTTTCCAAGTCTAAAATCAAGAGACACCTTTGTGAGTGCGAATTTAGAGGTTTTACAACAAGGTGCAAACCACTGCTAACAAGAACAGAACATCCAGGTTCAAATTTGTCAGAGAACATCTAAAAAGGCCTGCCCATCTGTTCTGATGATAGAATCATAGGTGTAGAAATCCCAACTACAATGACTCTTTGGGTGACTTTATAAAAACATTTGGGTTATAAAAAGCAGGTGATGTTGCTCATACTAAGAGAACAGCAAGAAGAGAGAAATAGAAAGGTGAGGCAAATGTTTGTGTGCATTGAGGTGGACAATTATAGCAACACTTCGGAAAGGAGCCAAACTCTGAAAGCAATTCTGTAGAAAGACAGTTTATATTAAGTCTCATTCTCAGTTTGTCAAATATCGACAGTCCTCTTTGAATGTTGCCCATCTAAGCTCGCGTCTATTGTAGAAAGCCATTTTGCACATTTATACAGATGTTTCTCCTTTTCAAAGAAGATAAGACAACAGAGACACAGACATTCACAAGAAGTACGAGAAACCTAAGGAAAGAGTAGTCTGCCTGTCTCTTCATTCATTTTGTGATGTTAGTGCTTGGTTTCTGAATTTAATGATTTTCTTCAGCTTTTATTAAAGATAAAGTCGTTTCTCAATTTCGTTGACCTTTCAAGTCTCACCACTTTGGTAGTAAACTGATGTGCAGGTGACTGGACAAACCATCTATCATCTCTCTATTTGTCTATCTAGTCTGTAACAACAACATTATTATGGATCCCTCTGCTCTTCTTGCAAGATCTGCCCGACTGTGCCTCTCGTTGGCTGGCACCTATGTTTTTTTTTTTTTCATTGTATGACTAGGAATGGTGATCATTAAGATTTGAATTGTACTTCTACTTGTAGCGATTCTGTACAATTAGCTATTGTATCAGTGCTCCTGTCATTTATTTTTTGCCTTTTGAAATTTTTTTTTGAAATTAGGAACAGAATAAACAATTGCTGTATTTTTTTGCTTCATACAACCACTCTTGATTATGAAATTATTCAAATCTGAATCAGCACTGTTAGGAAGAAATAACTATTAAAGATTATAATGCAATAACATCTGCAGCCAGGCCTGGGGAAGGGGCCTGTCAGCAAGCACCTGGTGGCCGGGCCTTCGCCCATGGGGTCCGGTCAGGTCCAGCCTGAGGCAGAGACATGGGTTCATCCTCCAGCAGGCCCACCACCTGCAGGAGGAACCATATGGGTCTGGTTCAAAGTGGATTGGACGGCAGGCAACTGCTGCCCCCGTGACCCAGACCTGGAAAAGCAGAAGATGAGATGACACGAGACAGTCAAATAAGAAATAATAAATTAGATAAGATAGATAATGAATTATATACCGTATATATGTACTGTATTTATATACACTGATCAGCCATAACATTATAACCACTGCATGTTTATCATAGAGTTTTATGTTGAATTTCTATTGAATGTGTTTGAGAGAGGTGTTGACACATCTTAAAGATTGTTATTGAGACTGTAATTTGTGATGCTGTTGAACTGCACTGGGTAATACTGAGGTGTCCCTCATATTTTGTCACCCTAATGCATATGATTGGATGACAAAAAAAATATGAGGGACACTTCTCAGTATAACTGTTCAACAGCAGAAGGAAGAGAGTGTTTTGGGAATTGTTAACTGTCGTATACTCATGACAACAGCCCACAGAGGCCTAAGTGGGCGCTGTCCATGGTGCTCACTGTGATTCTGGCTTTGCAGCGCTTGTGTAGCGAGTTGACCTCGGACCTGCAGAAATGTAAACCAGTGTATGAGGCGTTGCAATGCCAACTTATGACTGTCATGATAGAACCACATAAACATCAGCTGAGCCTCTGCAAGAGAGGATTTTGTTAGCTGAAAATATTCCCAAGTATGTTTCCCAAGTGCAAGAGAATATTACTAATTACAGACGATAAAATGAAAGGGAAGAAGAAAAGTCACTGTTCTAAGTAATCTCATCTCGGTCTTGTTGGAATTAAATATTTCATTGCTGAAAATAAAAATGATGAAGAGACATTCTTTAATTTACTTCAAACGGAATAGAGTTGGCCAGTAATCTCAAATCCCAATTTGGCATCTGCCTTCATCTGAGCTCTTTCAACAGGAGAAGATAAATAAACAAAAACTCCAATGTTTTCATACCACCATGTGCCTCATCTCGTTTGGATGCCTCAGTAATGGAAGACACAACAGAAGTTGAAATACTTCCTGCCTGTCATGCAATTCTCTCTAATTAAAGGCCCTTATTGATTGGTGGGGGACGTGCAGAGCCTAGGCAATTGATGCATTCTTAATCATATTTTTTTTTCATCAACATATGTTAATGCACATTTTCTAGTATCATATTAGAAAGCTTGACGGAAATAAGAAAATTTGAAAAAAAGTTTTTACATTTGCTTGAGGAGGTTTCACGCCATTAAACAAGTCTTGTCAATCAATCCTCTGCTCCACTGCACAGAAGAAGGGTATACGTATTAAATATATTAAATATATAAAACAGATAGCAGATTCATGTACTATGTGTTTCGTCTTCTGTAGCTGTTCCTTATAACTTCTGAACTGCAGTGGATACAAACTTGCACAAGTTTTCATTTGCTGAGCCTCTGAAATGAAACATAAAACTTTGCACAGTGTCCCAGCTCATTCTTCAGAAAAAATATGTGGATTCAACATCATCTCTTCATGCTTCTCACTTGAAAACTGGGGAGGAGATTTGAGCTACATCGCATCCCAGAAAGAGACTAACAGTTTTACGGCCTCAAACAGGACGTGTAGTGTGAAGGGCACATTATCTAAATATATGTTTGTAAAGCTCATTATCCCTGTAAACGAGTGTCCTAAACTGTTCACCCCATAAACCATGAGTGGGAAAATAGATTGCTGAGTTCCCGTGTGACCCGATGTCACGAGTGCTGGCATATGATCTGTTTTAGATAATTGTAGACATGCACTCTGTCTGCTTTCTGTTTTTCATATGTGTGCACAGGCCCAAGGGCATATGACAAGACCCTGATGTATAAAAGGACAATGCCCACAGTTCCGTGTGCCAGACTTGCTCAGGGTTCTCGTCTTTTATGGGAAAATGTCAAAATAAATATCATAAAAAACAAACAGGTTCTTCTCACCAAATTTATTTTCCACCACAAACTTGGTGACAGGGATGGTATACGATGACTGATCCGGACTCTACGGGATTGGCAGAGGAATGGACAGGCAGAAAAAATTCCTCCCCAGGGGGTAAGATGCTGAACATTCAGTGGAGTCTAGCCAGCAATCTCATCCCCATCCGGAGGACAAAAAAACTAAACGTGCTATAATATGGTGAGAACATTGTTATTTGTTTAACAAATTGTATCAGAACTGAGAATACCAAACCTTAAGGTTCTGGTATAAAGCCTCCCATAGGGCAGAATAGAGGAAGCCCATGGTAATATTATACATATCTCCTCTACTATATGGTGTCGAACTGATTCCAAGATTTAATAGGGTCTGCAATCCGATCGCCACTGGTTTTTCAGTGTCCCCATGAAGGCACCATCATCCCTCATCCACCTCCAAGCCAATTAGCCAATCTGGATTGCTTTGCCCGTTGCCAACCCTGCCGGTCCCTGTTTCTGCCTGCGGCCTCCCCCTGGTAACGTTGCTGATGGTTGTTTTTGTTGATAGTAATTTTGGATTAAGGGGATTTTTCCTGTTGAGGACTTTTTTCTTGTAACCTTCTTTTTGTATGGAGAGGATTTTTTTCCCCTGTTTAGGAGGACTTTTTTGTTTGGACCTTCTTTTTGGTAGAAGAGGATTTTGTTCTGGCCTTCTTTGTGAGAGCATATTTTTGTTGAGGACCATCATTTTTCTTAAAAGAAAGCATTTGCATCTTTTGTTCCTTTGTCCTGTTTATTTTATACCAAGGTTAAATAGAGGGTGCATCAGGAGGCTAGGGATGGGAAGTTGAGAATGGTGTGATTTTGCGAGGTACTCCACCCAGGTTGAATTTGCCTCCAATCTGCCACAGACTTCACATCTTGCTGACAGTCCTGTCATGAACATCTCAATATGCAAATATTCATTCATAGCCATAGAGCTGACTTGGTTTATCTTTCACTTTAAAATAAAAGTCACCCTGTATTGAAGAGGACTCAAGAGAACAGACCATAAACTTGTTTGGAAAATGTTTTTTGAAGGAATAACTCCAGTCTGTACTTAGGTCATTTTCCCAATAGAATCCAATAAAACTGGAAATTTTGAATCACAAGTGTTGTGTCCTACTGGCCATTAGATAGAAATGTATGTCTAATGCACTTGCAACAAACTTAGTCCACATGTATGCACAGTCTCTGCATGGTGTTCAAGCAAAGACCCTAAACTCCTGTGTAATCAGCACATGTGCAAGATGGCTAATAGAACACTCTCAAATGACAATAACGTGAGCCCCAAGGGTATTGACACAGTCCTCATGAAACTCCAGCCCCGAGACTGAAATGTGAGTAGTAAGCCCCTTCTCCTGCATCTGTAGCAATAGAACCGCCTGGGAATCCATGGAAACAATCTAAGAACTGCACTCTCTGTGATGCATCAGCCTGCTCTTGTCTTGATTGAGATGCAGGCCATTGTGGTCCTCTGAACATGCATACGGGGGCCACATAGACTATTCAGTGGCGTGAGGTTTGGGGCAGATTGAACTACATTCAGAATTAGAAACCACTTCCTGTTTGGTGGCAAATCATGGAAATTCGATGCCTCGCCACAGCCATGCCCTTCAACCCATGCATGAGCTTTTGATAAAATCATTCTCAAGGTCTTTTGTACAAGGTGTACAAATTCCAAGTGGATCTGTTTAACCCCTGGAGATGTTTTTTTTTTTTTTTTTTTTTTTTCCAAATATGAGCCATAGCCAATTCAAAACGGATGAGTTCCTGTTGGGTAGGGTGTGTCTCCAAGAGTTTTTTGTATGTCTGCACATGATACATGCTCTCACTGATTTTGTACATAAAGTTGAAACGTACTGAAGGAGCCATTCTGTCAACTCCATTTAGGGAAACCCATGACATATCATTTGTGGCAAAAAATTGACGAGTGTGACAGGTTTCGTGCACCAGGCCCATTTAGGCCCTCATAAATGTGATCCTTATGGCAGAAAGAAAATAATAAGAATCCTAGCCGTTCCAATATGGTTCTTCAGCCTTATCAACCGTGAGGACAACCCTTACCAGATGTGGGTGTGAGCCTTTTCTGAGTCTTAGCAGACTCCTTCTCTGAATGAGACATGGTCACAGTGATCTCGTTTGGTGTTTTTGCCATGCTTAAGAGTTAAATTTAGTATTTTGATTTAAAAAAAAAAAGAAGAAGAAAAAGACTCGCGAAAAATACAGATTCAATGGTCTGGCCAATCTGAGTCCTTCCTCACATGTGGCCTATAGGCTGTAGCCTAGGCCAGTCTGTACATTAATCTAAACCAGTTGACCAGTTAAGCAAAATAGCTCCTTCTATCACAGAGCACTGCCATGAAGCAAAAATGTGTTTGCAACTCATCAGCTATTGATGCGTGGACAGTGGCACTACATTTCAAACTATGATGTTGTGAGTAACAGCTATTTCAGTTCCTGATGTTCAGCATGTCATCCAAAATAATTATGCCTTCTGATGTGTCAATGTTATGGAGTGATTTTAAGTTAATCAGGGGTGCCTCCCCTAAGTACTCTCAGTTCTGTGTTATTGATAGGAACAAAATTTTACAAAGCCCCCCCCATAGTTCCACATTTACATTATAAAGTCTATGTTCATACAGTCTATTTAACATCAGTGTTAGAGCTGTTGGGCAGATATCTTCCACAGATCAAAAAACTTTTAATGTCCTGACCCCTGCGGAGTTACCTCTGCTTCTAAAATTTGCATACAGTGTTCCCTACCCAATCACAACACATGGATGTCACACAACAAAATATTATGACTTGGTGTATTCTATTTCTAATGTGTGATTATTTTTACTTTAGTTATTAATCGTGGCTGTTTGCGTGCATATTTTTGTACGGTTGTTTCGGTTTAAATTTTGAGTTTGTTTGCACATACAGTATATTTAGTTTCCTCTAATTATCTTTATTTGCTTGCTCAGTGTGGGACTGAGTTGGATTGTTTTCTTTAGAACGGCATAGTTTTGAGTTCCAGTTCTGCTGTAGTGTGCACCCTGGCTGTCACAGTCTGCAGTCTGCACAGCCTACTCAATACTTTTCCCCTCACCTCACCTGTCTGCCAACCAGTCCCTCTTCATCAGCCAACTCCACTCAACTGCCTCCGATCACTAATCGACCCTTTGTGTATATATATATATATATATATATGTTGCTCCTCATCATTCGCGCATTGCCAGATTCTTTGTTGAGATTTACCGGCTACGACTCCGCCTGTCCCGTTCACGTGTCCTCATCACTGCCCCGGTAACCCAAACATCATCGTCTGTCATTGACGGAGACTCCTGCAGAGTGAAGTATCTTCCAGTGATCATCATGAGTTTCCATTGCCTTTCTGGTTCTCCGATCCACTGCCTGTCCGCTATGACTCTACTGACAGCTCCCTCCAAATTTGTCTGCTCCGCTGTTAGCCTGCTTGTCAGTGACCTGGTTTCTGCACTGACAAAGAGCCACCCTGCCCCTCATCAGTGCATCTGCTTGTTTGGCCTCGTGGACAATTTCCCACTTACCACACAGGAGACTGATGTTTGCATCCCAAGTAAAGCAGCTAGCCAAAACTAAGAACTGACATCATACGGCTCATACGCATCGACCATCCTGCAATGAATTTAAGGTTGTAACAAATTTGATTCCTGGTTTGTGTCGCACTTTGGTCCTGCATCAACCCGTTATAGTACAATCTGGCTAAAGATGGACTGAACACGTCCGATCTCACCTCAAAATCAATTTGAGAGGATTGAGCAGACACTCCAGCAAAATGAGGCTCTGCTGACAGCCTCAAATACCGAGCCCGCCTGGCTGCGGCTAACCAAGAACAAGCATTGGTGGTGTTGGTCACTCAGGTCCAGCATCTGACCGCTGCCTTCACTCGAGCCACGACCGGTGTTCAGCCCCAGACTTCGCCACCTCCAGCTCCTGTACCCGTGTCACCAGAGTTCCGAATGGCTCCTGCTCCACCTGAGCTTCAGGTGGGGACCCTGGAGCGCTATGCGAGTGATCCTGAGGGATGCAACCCTTTCATCATGAACTGTTCGATTCTCTTTGCCCTGAAGCCTTCGCCTCAGAGGATGCCAAGGTGGGGTTCACCATCAATCATTTAATGAGCAGAGTTAGTCTGTGAGGATCCACAGAGTGAGAACGTCGCCCTCCAGCCTGTGCTTCCTTTCATGTCTTCTCTGCAGAGCAACGCAAGGTGTTCGGAAAAGCTTCCCATGGCCCAGACGCAGCTGGAGGTTTGTGGAGTTGATGTAAGGCGGGCGGAAATACGCTGATTATGCCATTGACTTCAATATCAAAGCATGTTTAAGTGAATGAATTCAGCAGCTCATTGTGATCCTTTCCGCTCGACGCTCTGCCCGTGTACCACCCGTGAAACGAAGCTCCCCATCGCCAGCCATCAAAGGGAGCCAGAGTCCATGCAAGTGGGTCACACTAGGCTTACGCCAGAGGTGGCCAAGGTGGGGGCCAGGGTAGACACCGGAGCTGACGCCAGTATCACTGACGCAGAGGTGGCTCGCTAACTCGGTCTTGAGCGGGTTCCTCTGCCCAGCTCAGTCCCTGTCAGTGCCCTTGATGGACATTAGCTGGGGACAGTAACTCACCAAACATAACCGTAGAAGCCTCTCTGTCAACCACCATGAAACTATGCAGTTTCATATTCTGAAGTCTCTTCACCTCCCACTCATCGTGGGTTACCCCTGGCTCAGCCGCTACATCACCAACATTGACTGGGCTACGGGGTCCATCCTGAGGTGGAGCACCTTTGGTCACAAAGTATGCTTGAAACAGGAATTCACCCCCCAACCATCCATGGGTACCAACCAAGCTCCATACCTGACAAGGTTTCCAGTCAAGTACCACGATTTAAAGTAAGTCTTCATCAAAACCAAGGCCAATTCTCTGCCACCTCACTGACCATATGATTGTGCCATAGACCTGTAGTCTGGTTTGACTGGTCATCTGTTCTCTGTCTGCCCCTGAAAGAAAAGCTATGGACACATATATTAATGACTCTCTGGCAGTATTATCCACCCTTCTTCCTCTAATGTTGGTGTGGAATTCTTCCTTGTGTGGCCTTCATCAATTACTGGGACATTACGGTTGAGAACTGTTACCCTCTCCTCCTCATCTCTTCTGCTTTCAAATTTGGGAGGCACCACTATCTTCACCAGGCTGGACCTACGCAATGCTTACCACCTGGTCTGAATCTGGGAGGGGGATGAGTGGAAGAGCGCCTTTAACACAACCTCTGATCATTATGAATACCTCGTAATGCCATTCGGACTCACCGATGCCCCACAGTGTTCTAGGCCCTGGTCAATGACGTGCTCAGAGACATGTTGAACAAGCACATCTGCCTTGATAACATCCTGATTTTTTCCAAGACCAAGCAGGAACACGTTCATTGGGTCCAGGCGGCTCTCCAACAACTTTTAGAAAATTCCCTTTTTCGTAAGGGCTGAAAGTATGAGTTCCACTCCCCATCTGTATCCTTCCTGAGATACATTATAGGGAGGGGAAACATCCAGATGGACCCCGCCAAAGTGTACACTGTCACTGCCTGGCCAGTTCCTGACTTACGCAGGCAACTTCAGTGTTTCCTGGAGTTTACCAACTTTTATTGAAGGTTTATCCGGGGCTACAGCACAGTTGCTGCACCTCCTCTAGGGTGCACTTTCAGTGGTTCCCGGCTGCTTAGGCTGCCTTCAGGTCCCTAAAGGTCCGGTTTACATCGGCCCCCATTCTCCAGATGCCTGACCCCGAAAGACAGTTCATGGTTGAGGTGGATGCCTACGATGTAGGTGTAGGAGCGGTCCTCTCTCAGAGAGTGGCTAAGGACCAGACACTTCACCACTGTGCCTTCTTTTACCAACATCTACCCCCAGCAGAAAGAAACTATGACCTCGGTAACAGGCAACTTTTGGCCCACAAACTGGCCTTGGAGAAATGGCGATATTGGCTGGAGGGCACAAAGCAGGTATTTCTGCTCTGCATGGATCATAAGAACCTGGAGTGTATTCAATCCGCCAAGAGACTGAACTCCAGACAAGCCTGCTGGGCCCTGTTCCTAACCTGGTTTAATTTCTCCCTCTCTTACTGGCCAGGTTCCTGTAACATTAAGCCAGATGCACTGTCACAGCAATTTCTGGAGAAAGAGGATTCTGTCGCCAAACCTGATTCTATCCTTCCATCATCCTGTCTGGTTGCCTCCCTCACTTGGGATGTGGAGGAGAGAGTCAAGGCTGCACTGGAAAAGAACAGCTCCACACTGGTGCCTGGACACACATCTCTTTGGACTTTGTCACAAGGTTTCTACCGTCCAACAGCTGCACTACCATCCTGACCTTGGTTGACTGGTTCAGCAAGCTATCCCACTTTGTGCCCTTTCCCAAGCTTCCCTTGGCCAAGGAGACAGCTAAACTGGTCTTACACCATGTTTTCCGGCTGCACGGCTTCCCCGTTGATGTGGTCTCTGACGGGGAACCCAGTTCACCTCGACATTCTGGAGAGAATTCCGTACATTGGTCAGTGCCACTGTCAGCCTCTCTTCTGGGTTCCATCCCCAGTCCAATGGCCAGACCGAGAGGAAAAACCAGGAGACAGTGATGACTCTCTGCTGCATAATTTCCAAGCATCCTTCAGCTTGGTCTCAGCAAGTCTTGTGTTGAATATGCCCACAACATCCTGATCAGCTCCGTCACGGGACTCTGTCCTTTCCAGTGTGCCTACGTGTTCCAGCCTCCTCTGTTCCCTACAATTCAAAGGGAGGTTTCCTGCCTGTCCACCAAGGCGTTCAT
>CAAKHG010045490.1:0-19978 GCA_901007715.1 Dactylopterus volitans
AAAAAAAAAAAAAAAAAAAAAAACTGGCGCTGCCATTAACTCGCTGGAAGGTTCTTTGGAGCGCTTTCCGCGGGAGGCCTGCTGCTATGAACCGGCTGCCTCGCTAATCCACCAAGCAGCCTAAACACCAGCAACCCCTGGCACCCACTATTAGGCCGTTGGCTGAAGTGTGGATGTGTGCATGCATGCTTGCAAAAAAAAAAAAAAAAACAACCAAACAAACACTCCCATAAACACACTCCACAACAGCCTCCAAAATAACCCCAGAGCGGTGTGAGAGGACACCGAGCCGTGCGTCACTCCCGGTCACAACCAGTGCACAGCCGGTTCCAGGCTCCCACACCGCATAACTTCCACAGCCCACCGCCTTTTATGTAACCACGGCGTCAGGAGGCCCCACATGACCACAGGACATGCATTCGAGTGTTGCAATTAAAAATATGTGCTGGCGAGTTACATATCAACTCTCAAGCATCTGTCCCCAGGGTTTCTTTTTTTTTTTGTGGATGAACCATTATCTTGTTACATAACTGATATGTGCTTGTTTGCTCTACTGGCCCCGTTTATGGGTTTTTATCAGCGGACCTGCCTCACCTCACCCTGTTTCGTGACATCACACCACAAGTGTCTCAAAGTTAAACTTTTACTCAGATGGAAACTGCTTACAAAAAAAAAAAAAACAATCACCCAAGTGTTTCTCACTTTCAGGTAAAAAAAAAAAAAATGATGCGTTCCCGTCTGCGTTGCGTGACGTTCACGTACGTCGCAACCCGCGGAAACGAGCGTTGCGACACAAGATGGTGATGTTTACCTGCCAAGGATGCGGGATTCTCCCGTTTCGGCGCACAGGCGAGAGCTCATCGCCTCGAAGCTGGAGTTTTCCAACAGTTTCATCGCAGCCTGCAACACAGGAGTCAAAACGATTAGCAGTCTTACAGTCTCACAAAAAAAAAAAAAAATACAACTTCAAAAATGCCATTAATGAAGTCGCTGGAGATATTCATTGGCGGCGGCACAACAGCGCCCCGCCTGGTGAGACGCGAGATTGAAAACTCGATTTCCTCCTGTGGCGAAACCGCCGCCCCTCCCCCACCCCGTCCAATTCAAGTTGACGAATCGGCTTCCTGGTTCCAGGACATCGACATAATAACCCAAATTGACTCACCAAGCGATGTTTTCAGCCTCACGCAGAGAGCCGGGCGTCCGCGGGCCAAAACACTCGCGCGTCCCGGAGTCGTCCTCGGCGGCGCAAAGGACCAGCGACTCGCGCTTTGTTGTTAGCCAGCTAATGTTAGCTGTTAGCTTGCTATTGCGCTCCCTCCCGTCCGCCGCTTCGCAGCCGAGCTATTAGTTCGCACTCGAGTTTAAGCGTCTTACAGGAGCACTCGGTCGAGGATGAGTTATGCTGAGGCCTTTTAGGTTTATAGAAAAGCTACTCTTTCCGATTAAATGCGACGAGATTGAGTCCAGGGGCTGTTGGCGTCCGTCGGAGTCTGTCTGCAGCGGCATCCCTTTCGACCTAATTGTACAAAGATTTACGAGCTGGATCAAGTCGCCTTTTTTTCCAAGCGACTCGATCACAAGAGAAACGATTAGCGAGCTATCGAGTGGATCGATTCACCAAAACGGGGCCCCCGGATGGTTCGAGTCGTCGACTACCTCAAGCAGAGCTCTATTTTCATCAAAACAACGGGATCTGTTCATTAAGACCCAGCCCCTTTTCATTTATATATACACGGCGACGAACGCGCCCACTTTTTTTGACAGCGATCCCGCGATTGGCTGCTCGAGCTGTCCGTAAGCGCGTTAGCTCTTTTGATTGGTTGAATTTTCCCCTTGGTCAGTCCTCCGGCTGGTAGCTGTGTCAAATGTCTTAACGGGACAAGAGATCATAGACGGCAACTGCGCGCACAAACAAACAAACAAACAAACAAACAAAAACCCCTACCGATATGTCTTTAGTTATATTCAAGATCCCGAGCTCAGCATTAAGCTTTTACGTAGAAATCAGACAAATACGTAGATAAAAGAGTCAGAATCCTGCGCTTGCTTAAATGACTGTTCAGCGTTATAAATTTCTGAATGGTGCCATTTTGTGTGTTGCCGCACAATTTTGTGTTGAATTGGCAAGTTTATAATATTTGGTTTAAACTTGCTGCCAGCTTAAACTTGCCAAAATTGTTCAGGCCATTTGTGCGGTACAATGCGGTGGACTGAGCTTTGTGAAATGCGCTGACAGGTACAAGGAGAAAGTGTGTTTGCTGATAAGAAGCGTGTGAATGCTGAGGATGGAACAATGAAGTTGCCACGGCAATGCTGGAAATTGCTGAATTATTGCTGAATGGAAAAGAAAAAAAGCAAAAGCTCCTGAGTCGAAAAAGGTCACACTTACTTGATTCTATTCAGGTGTGTTCAAGAATGAACTCAAACAATGGATTTTATTCCTTGTATACAAACTAGTTTGCTTTGATGCTGAAACTGTGATCATTCACTCTATTACAACAAGGCTTCCATGGTAACGGAGCTGTCAAAGCAGAGAAGACGTATAAACGGGGGAAAAAAAGGGTTTTTGTTTGAAATCCCTTTGTCAGTGGTGCACCTGTCTAGTACGAACTGTGTGATGTCAATCAGATGTGCTACCTTTGTTGCGTCTTTGATGGGGATGTCATCAAGTGTCGCATTGACGTCATATGTCAAAGCATGCGTAGTGAGACAAGCTTGTGTGTGTGCGTGTTTGATTCATGTACTTTGTGTATTTGTTGCCTTGTTGGAACTGTTCTAGATTGTTCTCTAAACAGCCGGATCAGGAATGCAGGATCCTTTAAACCATTTTCCAGAATCGTCACCCCATCGCCATCCACACAAACCACTGCTCCAGAGAATCCCTTTCTAACAGTTAGCATTAGCTGCATCAAAGCATTCCATTCTTACCGATGCATTTTAAAAGGTGACTTTTTTTCCTGGAGTGGATGGTTTCATTATTCTGGAAAGAGCTGAATATCTTTCAAAAAGTTTACCAAGTGGAAGAGGCTTAAACTTTCCCAACATGTCCTGAAAAGGCTTAGCACTTTGATAATTGGTCTGTGCAGCTTGAGGTATGCAGACGAAACTGGCCCGCAAAACGTATGGAAGAGGAACAAGAACAAGGAGGATAACATAAAGTGCTCTAAGCATTCACACTTCAACTACTGCAGAATTCAGCATGTAGCATTAGCATCATAACACATAACATAATGGCAAAAGGAGTTGTAGATTGTGCTTGGGTAAAAAAAACCAACCTCCACAGCCCTTCAATAACGTCTTAAGACGTTGCAGAAATGTCATAGTGGTTGGTAGTGGCCTAATGGAGCTGAGGATTATGGGTGTTCAGTTCTACCTGAGTTGTAGAATGGTTAAACTGTGGCAGTAATAATAGTAATACATTTTATTTCTAGAGTGCTTGTCAGGGAACTCAAAGATGCTTTATATTTTTTTCAGGATAGAAATAAGAATTCAAGTTAAAAGTAACACGGCATACAAATGACACAGGTAAAACAAAATTCCACACAATGAAATGAAATGAATGATTTTAAGGATTATGTTTAAGGGTTATGTTTTGAAAGCAGCTCTGAAAAGGTGAGTTTTGAGGTGTGCTATGAACAATGTGAGGTCGGTGCAATCTCTGATGTGTTTAGGTGCTAGAGGGTGGGGGCTGTGTTGGAGAACGCTCAGTCACCCAAGGGTGGGCGCTTGGTCATGGATGGCTGGGACAGGAGATTGGCATCACAAGAGCGGAGGCCGCGAGAGGGAGCGTGAAGGTGGGGCAGATCGGTGAGGTGGGGGGGGAGGAGTGGTGTGCCATGCAGCGGGTCAAATCAGGTTAAAGTCCAAGCAAGACGCCGCCAATGTGAGCGCAACGTGCTGCGTTACTTTTTTTCCTAAAAGTAGAATTGAGCTTGCAATGTGAGCGAGAAGCCGTAACACTGGCGGCAGTGTTCTTGATTGCTGATGTCACGTGGCGCGGACGGAGAGGGGCTCCGTTTCCACCACTGGCATTTTCATTTTCATGTGTGCGAACAGCGTCGGCCGTTTTTTTGGCTCTTAAATCCTGACAAAACAGTCATTAGTTCTTGGATCAGCTGAATATGCGCATGGATGGTCTCATTATTCCGGAAAAAGCTGAATATTTCAAAAAGTTTACAAAAGCGGAAAAACAGCTTAAACTTTCCTCACATGTCCCGAAAAAGCTTAACACTGATGATTGGTCTGTGCAGCTTGAGGTATGCAGACGAAAGTGACCAGAAAAATGTGTGGAAGTTGAAAAAGAAAAACAAGGATAATATAAAGTGCTCTAAGCATTCACATTTCAACCACTGCAATCTTTAAGCATGTAGCATTAGCATCATAGCATAACCTGAAGGCAATAGGGGTTGAAGATTGTGCCTGTGTAAAAATCCTCCACAGCCCTTCAATACCGTTTTAAGATGTTGCAGAAATGTCAAAATTGTCCCAGCAGAGTCGGTTAACGTGACTCAGCGGCTTAGTGGAGCTGAGGATTATGGGTGTTAAGTCCTACCTGAGTCGTAAAATGGTGAAACTGCGGTGTGTCGTGCGGCGGGGCGAAATCGGGCTAAAGTCTGAGCAAGATGCTGCAGAGGCACGCTTTGCAGAGACGACAAAATCCCAATACTTCAAAAATTAATTTATTGATAGAAATACGAAGGGCATACAGAGATGAGAGCCTTCTGTGGACGTGTCAAGTCGGTGCGATATACTGAGACACGTCCTCCAGGCCCGAGCTCCCCTTCTCCAGATACTCCAGGATCACATTCCCCCCATTGTGCAGGGGACTTTCTGCGCAGCCGAGCAGGGAGAGCAGGGTGTCGTCCATGCGGAAGGCCTCGCCCGACTCAGGGTGGCATAAACACAGCTTCTGCGATGGAGAGGACAGAGGCACGCTGTTAAAAGCTTCGCCGGCTCCTCGACTTTTTAACGTGAAAAGGCTATTTGTCCTCTACTCGTGGCAAAACATGCCATTAATCACAGCGGGCGGCCAAAGATGAAAGCTTTGCATGAGAAAGGATGGAAGCGGAGAAGAAAGCTGGAGCTGTTCTTGCTGACGGAGCAAAGTAAGAGGGGACATTACTTGCCTCAAACTACAACAGGAGAGGGGTTATTGAAGCGTTATTTGATCTACTGTCGTTCGCCCGCTAAAATTAAGCTTACTATGTGAGCGCGAAGCCGTAACAGTGGGGAGCAGTGTTCTCGCTTGCTGATGTCACATGGTGCAGACAAGGGAAGGGGAGCATGGGTGAGAGGGGGGGGGGGGGTGCAAGCAGCGGCGGCCGTTTTGCTCTTAAATCCTGACAAAACAGAGCTGTTAGTTCTCGGATCAGCTGAATATGTGCATGAGTGGACGGTTTCATCATTTATGGGAACTCAACCATCAAGCACCTTTTGTTTCCTGTCTGACATTAGAGTCCCAGGTCAGGTCTCATTACCGAGATTTAGTATTTATCGCCGCGCTGACACTCCAAAACGTTGACCTAATAAAAACCAAAACTAGAAAATCGGACCAGTCCGACGCCCGTTCAGGCCTCTACTCATTAATTACCAGCACACATTAGTAGTGATTTTAGGTGTGTGTTTTTTAATTTTACGAGGCCCAGCCTGGAACATCTGATAGGCCATTATCCTCTCAATGCATACACAGACCAGCCATCACTAACACTACCACTGCTGCATGTTTACCATAATATAATGCAACAGCCCTGCAATAAATTCTCCCTTCAGGAGGAGTCTGTTGCTGATTTTTTTTTATTGAATCTGTTTGAGAGACGTGTGAGGTGTCATATTTTAATGATTGTTAACGGTGCTGTCATTTTTGATAAGTGTTGAATCGTACCGGGTGATACTGAGAGGTGTCCCCTAATGCTTTGGTCATCCCGCTTATATGCAAGGGTGACAGTGCAGATTGAATAAAAATTAAACATAAAACTAAAAAAAATGACTGCAGGGGCTGTTGCATTATATTCTATGGTATAAACGTGCAGTCACAATGTTAGGGCTGATCGGCCTAGCTTGTTTTAGTATATTTTGGATATTTATTGATGCAAACATCCTTTTAAGATTGCTAATTAATTAGTGTTTTGCTTAGGTGTTGATTTTATGTTATGTATCCATTTACTTGTTAAAGTGTATATGGACCGTGCTGCACGCAGTTGTGGAGGAGATCCATCACATTACGGAAAGCCGATCGGTCATTAAATGGCAGCCGTGCCCGCACGACTAAGCCTGGCGGCGGCGGCGGCGGCGACTCCGCCCCCCGCTGTTGCTTACCTTTGCTGTCAGCACGTTGTTGTTGTTCTTGAGGGAAGCCAGAGACGCCGCACAATCCACCACTTTCCCCACGCTCCACTTGGAACAGAAGAACATGGGCTGGCTGGTGTCTCTGGACTCTTTGGGGAGGTACACCTGAAAATATGTTCTCTCTGTCTGGAGAGTCAAACCGGGACAGAGCAGAATCCTCTCAATGGACACGAGGAGCCACGATGAAAACATTTTTTCTTTTTTCTTTTTTACCGACAGGCAGGGCCTCACCTGCGGCAGGCCCTTGTCTCCCGTCGCATGCAGCTTCAGTTTCATCAACGCCACCTTGGCTGCCGTGGCGCTGTTCTTCGCTCCTCTGCGTCCTTTCCTTTTGGATCCATCCTTCGACTCTGAGTTCACACAAACATAAGCCCCTTCGTTGATTGACAGGCGGCGCGCGGGCGAGGACAAAAACGACGGCGTTTTGCTCGATACTGATCCCACGTGGACAAAAGGGGAACAGCAGAAGAAAGATCTCCACAGCAATCTCAGACACCGGTGACATCCACACTGCAACTCACCCACTATCTTTTGCACCAGCTCTTTGGTGGCCGCCATTCGAGGCTTTTGGACCTCCAGCTTCTCACACTGGTGATCATCTTGATGACGATGGCTGTGAGGGGGCAAAAAAAAAAAAAAAAAACCCAAAAACATTTCAGTCCCACTTTAAATGTTCTAACTGATAAAAGTGCACCGCGTTGTTATGGGTTTAACTGTAAACCTACGCCAAACAGAAGTGTTTTTCACACTGCGGGCATGTTACAGGCAGCAGTTCTTTCCCCTTGCAGTCTTTAAATGAGCAGCGGTAACTGGCGCTCGCGCCGCCACCCACAGCCTGCGGTTCCCTTTTCGCCGGCTCCTGAAAAATAATGAAAGGAAATCTGATGCGATTGGGTTTACCGCCACTTTGTACGTGGCAGGAGAGAGGAAAGCACGCGGTATTTGTCGGAAAACTCATCGAAGAAGAGCACGAGGTCATAGAAGTGAAGCCGACCTCGGAGCATGAATGGTCCCCTCTGCTTCTGTGCTCAAGGCTGCAGGAGACAAAAAAAACGGTTTAAATACGGTTCTTTAAATGGACAAAAAGGACAATAGACGCGTGGAATGGTGGTGAAAAGGTAAGAACGTTTAGTCCCTCGCCCCACTTTACTCAACTTTGGGTCATACTAGGTGTGGAACTGTGTTATCCAATTTGTATAAGAAGAATAAAAATTTTAATTTTGAGGTTGTTTTCTTTTTGTAAATATTTCACCTCTCTTCTTTAAAATTAGTACAACGTTCCGCATTTTGTAAAAATGGATTTTCAAAAATGGACGGCTGCGATTTGGTGTTGCATGATGCTGACTGATGTTATTTTTTTGCAAGCTTTGTTTTTTTGTTTTATTCATTTCAACATTTCAGCATTCACGGATTTTTCTGCTAGAAACGGCAGCTTTACTTGCACGTAGACTAACCGTGACTAAAGTGAAATAGTGCCAGTGGAGAAAGAGATGAAGTGTATGGGGCCTATGTGACAGTAAAAAGTGCAGTTTATGGAAGTTATGGAGATGAATTATGCCACAGTGGCGGTGAAACGCATTGCTCAGCGAAATTCCAGAGAGGTGGGAATCCTACCAGAAAACTCCGCTGCAGGAATCGCAGACAAACGGGAGGAAGTCTAAACGAACGGGGAGGAAACGGACAGAGACTCGGTCAGGTAAGAAAAACCGCAGATCGCATGCGCGCGCTGTCTGCCGAGATGCTGAGTCATGATTCGTGAAATCGGCGATGAACGACCCGAGACGCAAAACTAGCCTCCCCACGAGCAGTTATGACTCACACAAAACGTTTCTGACAAACCCCGATGTCCAACTCCGACTAGTACTTTATTTAAATGGCGGGTAACAGTGACAGTCCGAATGCTAATGCTGAAATTACACTTTATGATATTCGCGGTTATAAAAAACGGCGCGGTTACGTCGCATTTAAATGTCTTCAAATCTCCGACTCTGGCGGAGGCGAAAACGAACCTTTCTGGTGGCAGGAATCGACCTGGCAGTGCTTCCCGACGTCTAACTCAGCCATGAGCTCGCCGCGAGTCTCCAGACGTCAACACGAACTTTGACCCAGGAAGTGAAATACGTCACTGGGATTTTAACAAAATAAAATCAAATGAAAACAAAATAATTATAAGAATAATTTGCATTTCTATCGAAATAGAATGAGATAAAGTGTAACATATTGTAAAAAATAAGACAACAGAAATATATAGAAATGGATTATTCACAAAAGGCGTTATTTTATTGGTCCGTTTTCATAGACTTTTTTTTAATTTAGTTCTGTCTGGACTTTAAAAAAAACTTTATTTAGTATAAAACAAAAAAATATATACAGTCAGTAATATCTGTACAGTATGTAAAAGCAGAAGAAATCCAAAAAGAGGAGGTAAACAACAGACTATGGCAGAATATGATTTTAAGAAGAAGGACAAATAAAAATTGGTGACCATAAAAGTCATCAAAAATTAGTGGCTTCTGGAAAATGGTGAATATGGTGACAAACATTCCTTATGCTAATAATTCAGAGTAGATATTCGTCACTAAAATCCATTTTTTATTGTTTACTTTAAAAGTTAATGGTAATTTAAATGATGGAGCCGAATTAGAACATTTTGCAGTTTGAATGTGTTCCACATAAAATGAAAAGATTAACAATAGTAGATACATTTCTATCATAATGACATATTCATGACATGTTATATTGACATTTCTCTTCTAGTGGAAAGGGCACGTGTTTTACATATTATGTAATTCTTTCCAGGAAGTAACACAATGTAATGCCATAAAACAAATGAGTAGTGCTTTATGTTCAGTCTTTTAGACCTCTAGTATTGTGGAAACACTTTGTTATATGCCTGTTCATGCATTTTTATGTATTTTCCGCTGATAATATTAATAACATTCAAAGTGTGCAAACAAAGCTGGGGACCTCTTGCTGTCTTTTACAGTCCGTGGCATCGAATATCACATTTTAAACATAAGACTTTCACATTCATAAAGGTTTAGTAGTTGGCCATTTGAATAATGCAACTCCATTAAAACGTATTTCTGCCAACCCAGTTTTGTAAATAAAGGTCTATTTGGTAAAACATGAATCGTCCCATATCGTGTGCCTCTCTGTCCTTTGTTTTAAACTTTTTTGGAGCGCTTTTCAAGGTACAAAGAAGCAGCCATTTGCTACTAGAAGAGACAAATAATAACATAAGGCAGCCAGATTCAATACAATGTACAATTACGAATGAGTATCCAATTATGATAAAACACACCAATGGAAATGATAATGATAAAGGTGACAGATAAAACTGCAGAACAAAAGAAAGTGGGTATTCATTTTTTAAATATAAGTTTGTGCAATTTTTGGTGCTTTTTTTTTTTTTTTTTTTTTTTTAGCGTTCAAAAGTTTGAGACTGCCGTGAGGGCGTCTGCCGCGGTGACGTCACGGCGGCACAGGCGGAAAGGTGTGGCGACGACAGGTGCGCTCACTCACTGGCTGCTTTGAACTGGGAAGTCGAATCCCGTCGAGCTGGAAATTCCGCCCGTCTCGCACCCGCCCGGAGAAGCGCCGCTGCGGGGAGGCTCTGCGCGTTTGTTACCGACGCAGTAAACCGGGAAGAAGAAGAAGGAAAAACCTCTCAAAATGAGCAAAATTTCGAAGCTTTTCAAGGGGAGCTCGAGTTCCGGGTCGTCGAGCTCCTCCAAGTCGAGGCAGCACCGCTCGAAGGCGGGGCCCTCGCCCCAGGAGGCCATCCACAGGCTCCGGGAGACCGAGGAAATGCTGACCAAGAAGCAGGACTACCTGGAGAAGAGGATCGAGCAGGAGATCGCGATCGCCAAGAAGCATGGCACCAAAAACAAGAGGGGTACGTTCCCCGTGCCGGAGACGCCGGGCAAAGCGCGTATTGCACCTAAAATGAGCGCTGAAACGTGATGACGGAGGTCAAAAGCCCTTTTAAAAACTGAAGGACGAGATCTAGCAGCTGTGGGAGCACAGTTCTCGGTGCATATGTTCCTGAAAGTTTATGAGGTGATTGTCAAATTATTTGTTGATGAAGGCGATGATTGTGTCATTAGTTTTGATTGCAGCGGCAGGTAGGACAGGTTTGTAAACACGCGAGGTGACATGAGACAAAATCTACCCAATTCTAGTAAAAACTGGAAGCATCTGCTTGTACAGGAAATGCATAATGTTTGTCATTTTGCGTTATCTTATTAGACATCTTCGCTCGACACAAGTGAGAATAAGAAACCATCCTTGTTAGGGAGGAATTCCTTTGTATGTGAACGCCCAACAGGCGCAGCGCTCGAGAGAGGAAAGGCCTGAAAGTTACCGCGCGCACACAAAAGATTCACACACACACACAGGATCCACACACATGCGCGCGCGGCGTTGCCTACAGCCTCCTCCTGTCTTCTCCATCAGCTGCCCTGCAGGCTCTGAAGAGGAAGAAGCGCCTGGAGCAGCAGCTCACCCAGATCGACGGCACGCTCTCCACCATCGAGTTCCAGAGGGAAGCGCTGGAGAACTCGCACACCAACACCGAGGTCCTGAAGAACATGGGCTTTGCCGCCAAGGCCATGAAGAAGGTCCACGAGAACATGTGAGAGGCCGCCGGGGGGGGGGGGAGAGTGGGATTTCACAAAGCGAGCTGGAAATGGGAGAAAATGCGCAAACTTTGCACCGCGCCATCATCCAAGCCTCCGCAAACTTTACCGTTTGGGTGATCTCGTTAACAAACCAAAACATATCCTCCCCTGCTAAAGGTGATTCTGACAACCGATTTTCCTGCCAGCCGATATTTTGGCCGATATAAGGACAAATTAGTATCAGTGGAAAAAAATGGGTGACACTAAGAACTATTTGCTGGCCACAGACAAATCAGTTTAGGCGGAGCAATGGCGGATTAGTGCCAACAATAAATACTTCTGTTCACCTGGGTTGAGAATGACGCACTGTTAAATTATCGATTTGCTGTCGCGGCAAATGATCCCTAGCAGTGCGCGCTCTCCAATCAGAGGCTGGCACAAATACCCGTGCTGGCCATGACGGCGTACTTTCGTTGATGCTCCACGTGTCTAGTCAGGCAGCGGCCATGTGTTCGTCAAACAATCTGCATCTGTTTCATGAACAGGAGCGGCGCAGCAGGACAACGCAGCAAGCCAGTTGCATTCTGGGATGTATAACTGCAAAGTTATGAAAATATAGCGCATGATGGGAGGTGTAGGCCATGTTTTGCTACCAATTATCAGTACTGGCTGAATCTAGTATCAGTCAGGCTCTGATTATGACAGCAAAGACTTTAACCTCATCTGCAGGACTCGACGTTCAAATGAAAGGAAATGCATCGAATCAGGACTGAAATTTACTGAATGATGTGTTCAAGTCAACGTGTTAAAGTGAGAAGGAAGAAAATCTGAATAGAAGTTTTGGAAGGTTTTTTTTTTTTTTTTTTTTGGAACATCAAAACTCACACAATTTTTTTTTTTATTTTTCAAATCTCTCGTTTCCCCCTTCAGGGATCTTAACAAGATTGATGATCTGATGGCGGATATCACAGAGCAACAGGATGTGGCCCAGGAGATCAGCGACGCCATCTCCAGACCTTTCGGCGAGACGTTTGATGAGGTTGATACCTTTTTTTTTTTTTTTTTTTTTTCCCAGCACATCAGTCAAACCAGCATGATTCTTACTTCCTGCTCCTATAAAAGTGTCGCCAGAAAAAAATAAAAATCTTGTGCCGTCTTAGGATGAGCTGCTGGCAGAGCTGGAAGAGCTGGAGCAGGAGGATCTCGAGGACAACATGAGGAGCATGGGCGGACTGCCCTCGGTGCCCAGCTCCAAGCTGCCGGCAGCCGGGCGGCCCAGTCAGCGCGCAAGTACGCACGGAACCGCACTGCGAGCACATAACGGATCCGTGGGGGAAAAAATTACCTCTTTTACTCACAATCCGAAACCGCGCATCATCATATTAGTATGTTAAAACATGGCAGCGGCTGTGCATGTTACATCAGCTGGCATCGAATTCTTTGTCATTTGATATGTAAGAACACTACGTACTTGCTTGTCGCTGCTTATTTTGTTTGTATACCGAGAAACTCTCGACACCTTTTGGGGATTTTGACAAACGTTCAAACAAAATTGGCAATCTGTAACACTAGTGAATAAGAAGCTGGTCGATTAGTGTTCAGGAGTACGCAAGCTGGGAATGCCTGCTGCACTTTGCACTTACTTCTGTGTGTTATTTCTTTTTTAAAAATTCATTTTTATTAACGTTTATGACTCTTACCATTTTTTATACTTTATTTTTTAATCTTACTAGCCCAACATCCCAGGTCAAGTGCAACATTTTGTGTTATTTTTTTGTCAGTGTGCCTATGTTGGCGAACTGTACAACTCTACTCGAGACAGTGTACCGTTGTGTCTTATCTTTGGCACTCAGACGTGCTTCTTAAAACATATCTCAAGTTTGACAATGGTTCAAGGATAAGATGATTATTGTTGCTATCAATATCAAAATGTGTCCTTAGCTGCAGCTCCCTCCCCAATAAATGCTCCGGAATAATTAGATGGGATTAATTGTTCCCCTCTTTTTGCAGCAACCAGGAGAAGGGGTGAGGATGATGACGACATGCGTATGCTGGCGTCCTGGGCAACTTAAGTGCATTACACCAACCAACTGCGACGAAATCACTCATCTCTTTGAAGAAGTCTTTTGTATTTTTTTATTTTTAGGGGAAATTAAGAGTAATGTGTAATTTTAAGCCAAGCTTTATCACCTCTTAGTGCCACTTTACAGTAGCATGTTTTTAACAAGAAATATTTATAGAAGGTATAAGTTTAAATGAAGGAATCAACCTAATGAAATTTTTGTTCTATATTTTGTGACTCCAGTTTTCTGTTGTTTTTTTTTTTCTTGAATTTACTGTTTTTAATGAAGGCATAATCCGGATATGATGTTTTCGACACCGAGCAGATATGGATTCTGCATGTAATTCATCTGTAAATAGGCTCAAACTTTGTAAATATATGCCTGTTTTGATGTTGTGATCAATTAAAAAGCGCTCCCTTGCTAATATTGCTGAATGGTTATTGTCTAAATCGAGGAGTTTAATCGCCGTTCTGTCGTATGTTGTATTTGAACTGTCAATATAAATGTTGCAAAGGGATTCGTACCAATCTTCGGCACAAATCCCATCTATCGGAGCCCCAAAGTCTCTTGGAATTTTGGAAGTATGTTTGTTATTGTAATAAACGTTTGCACTCACATCATCACAAGATACACCTAAAAAAATGATGCACAGTGTGACTGGATTCCATAGAGGGATGATGTGGGACAGGAATGATGCAAAAGCAACCTCTGTCCCCTCACAGTCGGAGGATGACTGCTTGGTTCCCTTTCCTGGGTCTCCATGGGTTCTTGTGTTCACATGTAGGACAGAAACAATGTTATTAAGAAATCTGGATTGAAGTGAATGTTGTGCAACTGTCGTCGGCTTGATTAAAGAATGATTAAAAACACGGAATAAAAGAATTGATAGAATCATGTGAAATTCTTATTGTCATTAAATCAACACTCTTCAAACAGATTCAATCCAAATTCAACATAAAACTCCTCCCGAGGGGAGAATTCGTTGCAGGGCCGTTGCATTACATTCTATGGGAAACATGCAGTGGTCATAATTTTGTGTTTGATTCATGTATCTTCGTTCTTTTTGGTTATTTCCGTGTTTTATTTTGAAAGGCATTCCCGGAAATACTTTCGTCGTGGATCGTCTTTCATTTCTGTCCCCGGTAGGCGGAAGTTCTCTGGTGTATTAGCGTAACATACAGGAACTCGAGAAGCCCTTGATCAGGAATAGTGCAGAATGGAAGCAAATAGTTCGCTTCAGGTGACATGTGAGTTATTATCTTTATTCTTCTCTAAAAACTCGTGAGTTATGGAACTGTTTTAGCGAGTATCCGCGGCTAATGAATTAGCGCTAGGCTAGCTAACTTCTGCCTGGGGATACCACCTTAAGTGGACCGTGACACGTTTCACACGTAGCGAGTTCATTCCTACAGAAAAGTAGAGACCTTTAATGTACTTTGGTACGTATCCTGTATTGTTATTGAGTGACTAGTACTTTTAATTCCGTAGTTTAGGACGTTTTTACTGACTATCGCTGCCAAGACTGGAAAAAAAGTTGTGTGTGGCTAGGGTGGGGAAGGTTGAATGATATTTTTCAGCTACTAACATCACATCAATAACAACATTAAATGTACAGTTTAGTTGAAAATACTCGGAGAATTTTTTTGGTGGTCACTCTCTTGTTTATAAATGCTTTGGTAAATAAAAGGTATATTAGTGTTGCAAAGCTGAGTTAATACAGAAATGTATTTGATCATGTTTATACATAGTTTAAAAAAACATAGTCCGACTCGTGGTTTTCTTCTCCTCGGATGTTTAAACTTTATATGTCTGAATGGATTTTTGGGTGATTGTGATGGGAACTTATCAGTATTTTTCGGACAGTTGATAGCCCAAACAACAGTCATCCGATGAAGTCATCGCGTAAATAGTGTTTAACTGTGTCCCTGAAATGGTGTGTAATGGTCTGACATTGCGCTGGCTTCGTCCTCACAGCCGGACACACCCCCGGAGCAGAGGAGGAGGCGAGAAAGGCGGCGGCCGTGGCGGCGAATCGGCTGCCCGAGATCCGTCTGGTGACGATGGGCTGGAGGTGGCCCGGGAAGAGCCTCACGGCCAACACCATCATAGGTCGAGAGGAGTTCCACTTGGAACGTGCAGCTGAATTCTCTGTGAAGAGGCAGACGGAGGTGCAGGGGCGGCAGGTGACCGTGGTGGACACTCCAGGCTGGTTCTCCAACCAGGATACGCCAGATTACTACAAACAGGAGATAGCCAAAGGAGCCAGTCTCTGCCCTCCGGGCCCCCACGCCTTCCTGCTGGTCATCCCGGTTGGCATGTTCACAGAGGTGGACCGCGCTCGCATCGAAGAGCATGTCGGCCTGTTTAGCGAGCACGCGTGGAAGCACACCATCGTGGTTTTCACTTGGGCCGATGTGCTGAGTAAAATTTCCATTGAGAGGTACATTCGCAGGGAGGGCAAGGAGCTGCAGTGGGTTCTGGAAAAGTGTAAGCGCAGGTATTTTGTTATCAATAACTCCATATTTGGGGAGCACCCCCAGGTAGGACACTTGATGGAGAAGGTGGAGAAGATGGTGGCAGAGGAAGGAGGCTGCTTCAGCCCCGAGCAGGTGGACAAAGAGAAGAAACCCCTGGATGAGAACCAGAATCCAGCCAGAGATGGGAAGGAGCTGGGAGCCAGACCCAAGCAAAACTCCACACTGGGCTTGTCCAAAGATTAGGAGGCGCAGCCATTTTCCAGTGAGTGATGCGTTCATCTTGTCTCACAAGAAAGTCAGCGGGAACTTTTTTTATGAATGTCTTGAACTTTGATTGACTCTCCTGAAATGCAAATATGAGGACCTGCGCCGTTACAAAACTGACGATCAAAAATCCACAGTTAACCATGCGCCGAAACCTTTCCTCTGTAATTAATGTCGCTTTGTGACATCCCGTTTTAACACAAAACGCATCACGTTAAGGAGGCGACGATGTCATACGATTCGGTCTTAACTCTGAGCCGTTATCGCCGCCTTGCGTCAGGCTGACATGCATTTGGTTCAGACGGCGGAAGTCGTTTGCATCCACGAACGTTGTTGAGCATTGTCCTCAATTTTTTCTGATTCGCCAGTTCAGCAGGAAACATCGGAATTAAATTTGTACAAATGTAAAAGGACTCACGTTTGCACTGCGTGTGTGTGTGTGTGTGTGTGTGTGTGTGTGTTGTAGATTAGACGACACTCTTGGCTGACGGACCTCCTAAACGGCGACTCGTGGAATCCGACTGCGCCGGCGGCAAAGATGCTTATTTGACAAAATCGGAAAATGGTAAAATGACTGAAATTTTACTGTAAGTGCAAAACCAAGGTGATGACATATTTATTTTTTTTTATAATCAGAGATGTTACTGGATGTTCTAACCGCGTGCCTTCTTCATGACGCGGCTCCTTCACTGTGATGATACGGCCTTTATTGCAGATAAACCCTTTGTCTCATGCTGTGCAAAAATTTCTACTCCGGTTTTGAGCTGTAGTTTGAAAGGTGTGTATTGTACCGATGTGTTGCAGGGCTTTTCGGGGAGCGGGGGAGGAAAGGGGGGCGATGGGGCAGATTTTAATTTTAATTTAAAAGAAGGAAGCGCAAGCTGTTACATGCAGTAAGTCATGTCCTTGATTTGTGCACACTTGTTAGTGTCGGCGGATACCGGTGAGAAAACTGCACTATTAAACTGCAACTATAACTGTTGGGGGACTTTTGCTTTTTAAAACGATTCCCACTTTTGTGACCAAATTTGTCGACGCCTTATTGTCATGTAGCGATGTTTATTACACTGTCATAACTGCACATTTATGAAGCACTTACTGGTCTTTTTTTTAAATTTTTTTTTATGTCGTCTCTTTAAAAGACTGATAAGAACACTCATGTTTTTATCAGCCAGGGGGCAGATGGGTACGTTTGGTCCACTACAATGTTCAACTGGTCGCTCAATCTTTTTTTTCTACACAGATTCCGCTTTTCTTTAAATAAATTTTTTTTTTTGAGAATTCTGTTCACAAAATCGGCGCAGGGAGGCGAGTTATTTACTCTGCACAGCAGTTCCAGCGGTTTTCGCTTGGTGTTTTAGCTTTTTCAGGATATCAGAGAATCTCAGAGGATCAATTTGAGGAGGCACGGAAAAAAAACTGTGAAGGTTCTTTGTAAGGACATTTGCATTGTGTTGCCTTCCTTTTACTAACTCACCAGTTTAACTGCCTTGCTGAAATCACGCGCTATTGGAGTAGCTCTCTTTTTGGCTCTCCACTTTTCCTTGTTTATAAAGAGTTAACATGGGTGTGCCTTTCGAAGACTTGTTTTTTTTTTCCCAAAAGCCTCAATGCGCAAATGTGTTATGCAATAGCATCTAGTGTAAACTGTTATGACAAATTGTTGGTAGAAAGAGTTTTTTTGGGGGTTTTTTGCCAGCAGCAGTCATGAATGTAGCGGGGTGAGCAGGCTCATATGTAGATAACACGCACATGAGTGTTTGGTAAGCAGGAGTTTGGTTAAATAGGAGCAGATTCTGCCACATTAAAGGCCTCGTATTCCCAACCTAACCTGCTCACCACCTGGTTCCTCTTTGGGAAAGTTCAACCAAGGCGATGCAGGCGACCATGGATGTTTCAAATGAAACAGCACAGAGCATCAACAGGTTCACATAGTTGGGAATTCTTGCCTTGAGCTTCCCTCCCTGCTCGGTTTAGCTGTGGTTAACCAGGTGTAAAGTGCAGGTGTAAATCTCAGGTGTAAAGCCTCAAATCTTTTGCGTGGGAACATCACAGATCGGTTGTCACCCTCGGCCTCGTCTGCTGGAGCCATGGGAGCCATTTTTCTGTGGACCCGAGGTCATTTGAGTCACCGCGATGGTGTGTTAGAGCGCCGGCGAGGCTGCGAGTGAGGCTGTTACATCGCAGCTGTCTCTAAAAAGGCAGTTGTGTGAGTGTGTTTATACTTACTACAGATTACAGCAAATCTAACACAGTGTACTCAGGTATGCAGATTTTAACCAGTGTAGGGGAAATACCAGTATTTAATAAATGAGTATGAGACAGGATAATGGCCTCGATCTTCCTTATTAATCAATACAATTTTATTTGAAACTCCAAAATACATGACGACAAGGGATTTTAACTGAAGACAATCACATTTACAGACTCTCAAAGGCTCTAATGCACTTTTGTTTGAATGGCCACAAGTACATATCAGCTGGTAGTTGGGAAGAGTGGAGTTCTGCTGGTAGAAATGATAAGAGGAAGAAAATGAACCCAAGCCCGTCTTTTCCGTGTTAATTGCACCAATTTAGTTGCATTGAAATGGGACTCAAGCTGCAGTTACACCCACGCCGACTGATTTGCAAAACAGGTTTCACAAAAAAAAACACCGACACTCGGCGATCTTTTTAGCTGAAGGCTGCCCCGCCAGCCACGTCCACCGTGTTTCAGCTCCGCTTTGGTGTCTGGCAACAACGTAAGCCGCGAAATACTCCACTGCTTTCACGATAGCGGTGCCGAGCGGTTGGTTCTGTAGCGCCTTAGTTTCATCGCCGTGAGCGACGCCTCTGACATCACGCATCATCACGTGGTCGTTGGGTCGAAACGTCACTGATCGTACTGTAGCCACTTTTAACAAATTAAAGTTGGAACGTTCTGGCTTTAACTGAATGCTCTGCGAACCTGCAACAAGTGCTGTACTGTTTTTGTTTTTGTTTGTTTTTCTTGCTGTCAATAAAAAAAAAAAATAAAATGTATATTTTGATCTAAATCGGGCAGCTTGTTTCTTCGATTTTTGACCAGTGGATCTTGAAACTCACCATTCACACATTTAAATGTTGCGTTTACTCTCCCACTGCTTAAAATTCAGTTTAGGAACATTGAATGTGTTTTTAGCGCACTATAACATAGTTTTAAGTATGCACAGATTATCCATAAGTCACTGTAGGATAAAGTGCAACAGCTCTGTGATAAATGTTTTGTCACCCTAATGTATACGAGTGGGATGACCATAATATTAGGAACAGTTCTCAACACCGTCACAAATTACAGTCCGAGTAACAGCGATTAAAAGATGTCATTACCACTTGCAAACAGAGTCAGTAAAATTAAACATACAGCTCCAGAAGGGAGAATTCATTGCATTACACTCTATGGTAAACAGGCAGTGGCTTTAATATTATTCTGATCAGTGCATATTAATATTTGTTCACAAATTAAAACGCCTCCTGTGACCAGTCACGAGTTGGGTCGGTGTGTCAGCCGATAACATAGCACAATATATTACAGTTGAAGCAATTTAGAATAAGACTTGATAAAAGGAGATATGAGTTAACCGGTACTGCCCAGCAATAAACACTTAAAATGTCTTCATATCTGCTTATAATTACACAATGTTGCATGAATAATTTAACGTTGACTCATTTAATAAATGTTTTATATGCTTGGTAAATGTCACCCAAAGGGGAAAGTGTTCCCTTTAACTTCCATTTTGAGTTTAAACTCTAATTTGTCAAAGTTAAGTGCAACGAGGCCAAGTCAAGTGTACTTGTACTCCGAAACAATGCTGAGGCCTCCTCAGGCAGGCATCTGCCGTGTGTGGACTGTTGCGCCGCGCAGTTTCACCACTAGATGGCAGTAAGACACCGAGTCACGGGATGACGGAGGCGTTTCACCCATCAGCGCCGCTCACGTCTCTGCTCTGACCTTGCCCGCAACACGCTGATTAACTTGTAATCACAGTGTATCCATCTATTAACACCCACTTATTCTTTATAGGCAGAATGTGCGGCGATTATGCTCATGTCACCCACTTCATTACTTCCCGAGTCAGAGTTTAGGGGGCCAGAAATAGGAATTGAATCCTCTTTTTGTCCTTCATGCTACTGAAGATGGGACATTTGTACAAAATGCTTTTTAACGGTTTGTCATAGCTGCGGGG